>WJSH01006820.1:6494-16897 GCA_009757365.2 Lepidium campestre | reverse complement strand
CAAAACCTTAACAGGGAAGACGATTACCCTCGAGGTGGAGAGTTCTGACACCATCGACAACGTAAAGGCCAAGATCCAGGACAAGGAAGGTATTCCTCCGGATCAGCAAAGGCTTATCTTTGCGGGAAAGCAACTCGAGGATGGCCGAACCCTTGCTGACTACAACATTCAAAAGGAGTCCACCCTTCATCTTGTGCTCAGGCTCCGTGGTGGTATGCAGATCTTTGTCAAGACCTTGACCGGAAAGACTATCACTTTGGAGGTTGAGAGCTCCGACACCATCGACAACGTAAAGGCCAAGATCCAAGACAAGGAAGGTATCCCACCAGATCAGCAGAGGTTGATCTTCGCCGGAAAGCAACTTGAAGATGGCCGTACTTTGGCTGACTACAACATCCAGAAAGAGTCAACTCTTCATCTTGTGCTCAGGCTCCGTGGAGGTATGCAGATCTTCGTCAAGACCTTGACCGGTAAGACCATTACCCTCGAGGTGGAGAGCTCCGATACCATTGACAACGTGAAAGCTAAGATCCAAGACAAAGAGGGTATCCCACCGGACCAGCAGAGGTTGATATTCGCCGGCAAGCAGCTGGAGGATGGCCGTACTTTGGCTGATTACAATATCCAGAAGGAGTCTACACTTCACTTGGTCTTACGTCTTCGTGGAGGTATGCAGATTTTCGTGAAGACTCTCACTGGCAAGACAATCACACTTGAGGTGGAGAGCTCAGACACCATTGACAACGTGAAGGCCAAGATCCAGGATAAGGAAGGAATCCCTCCGGACCAGCAGCGTCTCATCTTCGCTGGAAAGCAGCTTGAGGATGGTCGCACCTTGGCGGATTATAACATTCAGAAGGAGTCAACACTTCACTTGGTCTTGCGTCTCCGTGGAGGAATGCAAATCTTTGTGAAGACACTGACAGGGAAGACAATCACCCTTGAGGTCGAGAGCTCCGACACTATTGACAACGTCAAGGCTAAGATCCAGGACAAGGAAGGAATTCCCCCGGACCAGCAGCGTCTCATCTTCGCTGGAAAGCAGCTTGAGGATGGTCGCACCTTAGCCGACTACAACATTCAGAAGGAGTCGACTCTCCACTTGGTCCTCCGTCTTCGTGGTGGTTTCTAAACAATGTCTTTGTTATGGTTACAGATGAAGCTTTGTATCGTTTCTGTTGAACTTGTTTGTATTTTGGGGCCTTATGTAGCCCCTTGTTAAATAATTGATGAACTATGTTTCCGTTCTTCCCATCTCTCTGTTCTTTCTAATTACATGTCATTGCAATCGTTACTGTAATTATCTGTTCGTCGTTTGTTTGATAACCCTGAAAATTCAGCTTAAGTTCCACACTCTGGTTTTGAGCTGAAGTACTCAATTTCATGTTTGAAAATTCCCCGATCGTTTCCTTCACTACAAAAGTGCATCTGACGTGCTTCAATGTGCCAATGAATTAAATGTTAATGGTTTATAGCAATTTTTGAAAGTCTTGAATCAGGAGACATTACATGATATGTCTGAAAGAAATCTGCAAGAAGCCGAGACTTGTAACCTTTTCCATCAATCAAACAACACTATAATATAATCCATTGGGTTTTATACAAACATCAAATTACAATTTCCTCTGAAAGGAGTTAAAAATACCAAAAGAGTTGAGAAAGTTTCCAACAAATGGAGAGACAGAGAAACAAAGAATGAATCATATATAAGATTACAAGGGTTACGAGACCAGTTTGATCAATTTATCGGTCAAGTGGCAGCCATTCCATTTCTAGCTCTAATTCTCCAGACTCTACATTCTGAAGTTTGATTTGAACCTCTTGTTTCACTTTCCCACCAATAATGTTAATGATACTGTCATCTATAAGTGGATTATCATGTGATTTTAACCATTTCCCAATCTGCATGTCCCCAAACATTTCAGGATCCCCAAAAGCCATTGCAGATGTTATCAAAGGTTGGATATCAAGCTCAGCTTCTCCCATTATGTCATCAGCAGAAAATGTATCATAATCATACACTTCCTGCAATCATGTAGATACATATATATAAAAGCGTTGCCAGTGACCAAAATCATCAGTAGAATATCAATCTGCTTTACCAATTTCACTGTGCCATAGCTCTCAGGTATAGACAGCGTGAGTTCTTGATTCCACACCGGGTTCAAATTACTATTCACAACAGTGGTCTGAAGTTTCTGAACAGTCAACCAAAAACAGACAATTCCATTCAACATTCAAAAGTTAGACAAGATTTGAAGCTAGTAAAAGAGGTGCAAAGCAATATCACTTACTTGCTTCCCTAGAGTCAACACTACGTATGGATCACTTGACATCATGTCCCTGATTGCTAAGTTAGTACCTTTCTTAATAGTCACCTTCAACAATCCAATAAATTCTACCATTCCTTCCTGAAACTGCCAGATTTACAGAATTCAAAAATATGCAAGAAGGTACAGAAAAATATTGAATCGTTGTAGTTTAGAAGCTATACAATCGTCTGTGATGATGGATTTCTGCGAAAACTATTCATGATCTTTTTTGAAAAACTTGATGAAAGAGAAGCTGAACTCTTGCTTGAGCACTTCCCGGATGTAATTCTCAAGCTTGGCTTTAGAAATTCTTGGAGTTCATATTTTGACCTAAGTAAAGAGTCAAGCATTTGACGAACTAGCTATACAACAAATGAACAACAATAGAATTTCTCTGTCTCAAAGTTTTTTGTTTTGAATCTTACTTAATGAATCTCATACGCTGGTCATGACTAACATTAGGTCCAGGCTTAGAGAATGCTTCGGATACAAAAGCTTCGTAAATTGAATTAGCAAACGCATTTCCTCCAATTTCAATCATGGCATCGACTTCCTCATCTGACCATTCATCAAGTGTCACAGACAAAACCTGGAAAAACCAAACTATGAGTACACAACGAAAGAAATCATTTTGTCTAAGTAATGACAAAAGAGACAACAAATGGGAAACCAAAATGTAATGAAGCTGAATCACCTTTGAGATGTGAGTGCCGAGGCTTCTGTGCACACCGCAACATTTCAAGCAAATAAATACTCCTATATTTGCTGACCTGAAAACAAGCTACTAACTGATTTTAACATAAAAACGAACACAAAGATTTCGTAACTAAGGACACAAATACATATAAATGGAGCTCTAATCGCATACTGTGAACTAGTAACTTTCCATCTGCTAAAAACTTGTGAGAATTTCAAATATTTTAGGCTTTTAAGGTTGTAGATTCTCAAGTAAACTAACAAAGAACATACAGAAGCATACATATTAGCATGATTAGATATGATAAAATGGCTTAAGACTTATAATTTATATGACACAAATCGAGAGGCTAAGCAGCAATAACTTACGCCCATTTAGGATCAGAAGCGCCACAATCAGCACAGACTCGGTTATCAGGTTGTTTTAAAAGATCCATAATTCTCCTTTTACCTGTTACAACACAAATGTGTATTGAGTCGCAACATAACCAGAAACCTTAAAATCATTCTGTTGAGTATTCAGCCATTTAGAACTACAGAACATGAAAATCCAAAGCAATTGCTCTAAATCTATAGAATATCACACAATCATGAAGTCCACAAATCAAAATGAGTCAGCCATACCTGAGCCAGGTTTACCGAATCCGGCTGCATTATTGCTCATTGCTCTTCCTTTAAACACACAACAATCATCAAACAAGATCCTACATTGAACAACAAAACAAATACCCATCAAGGTCACAAATTATTAGAAATGAACACAGAACAAAAAAGTTACAACATTTCTCAAAGAAATCAAATTGATTTACAACTAAACGTCAACATTGTTGTGAATTTCAAAACAAGAAATCAAAAATCGCGGGAAGAATCTTCAGAACAAAAAAAAACAAAAAGCAATGTGATTTCAATTATCAAATATAAAGCAGCCAATGTAGATTAGATGTGTTTGGACTCCGACACCGGAGATTCAAAAGTAAAAGAAGAGAAAGAAAAAAACCCAATAAAGTTTGATCTTTTAACATTTCAAAAGAACATTTCAATTGAGGAATTAGGGATTGGATGATCAAAAAATGAAACAAAAACACATACAGAATTGGAGTTGGATTTGAAATGAGAAGAGAGATTTGGTGTTCTTACAATGTTTTGAAAGGGAAGATAGAAAAGACAAGGTCACAGGAGAATTTACAATAAAAATGGCGAATTGATCATCTGCAAATAACATCTACGTGCTCACATTCATTTCATTATTTGTAATTTTGAAAATATGTCAAAAAGCCCCTCACATTTCAAAAATAATTAAACAAACCTATTAACTTTTGTTTAAACACTTTAAACCTTTAAACTTTATTATATTCTAATTTTAAGCTTACATTTTTGTTAAATGAGTCAAATTTTATCTTGTCATTAAGTAATCTAACATAAATGCATGGTTCTCGAGCTACTAGTAACATTTAGAACATATTTACTATGTTGTATTTAGTTATGGGCATTCGGTAATTATTAGGTTTGGTTTGGGTTGATTCTTTCGGTTTTGGAAATGTGATAACTATATAGTTACCGAATAAAATTTGATTTAGTCTGATTCTCAATCAGTCCGATTTCGAATAGTTATTTGTAACCCAAAATAACCAAACACCGATAAAAAATAAGCAATTGCTTTGGTTTCAAGTGTTCTAACCAAAAGTACTATATTATGATTACTTGTAACCAAATTAGTATAACTAATTAATTAATATAAATTAGTTTTAGTTTTTATTTGGTTACTTTTGGTTTTTGGTTAAAAACTGAACCGAAAATTGAAATTACCAAAATATTGAAACCGAATGATTCTTTGTTAGGAACCGAAACTGAATACCTCTTTGTGGTTCGGTTCTGGTTTTTATGCCAAAGATTAGTTGTATATTATAAAAATAAAATTGGTTGTAATAATATCATCATCATGCATGTTTACATCAAAACAAATATGATCAAATTAAGACATATGTAATGCTAAAAGAGAAAGCTTGCTTACTAGATATGTAAGCTATGGGACAAATATTTCAGTCTCGTATGAAACCTTCAACGAATTTATACTTTAGATTTATAGAAAGAAGAGAAATCTTATAACAATATACGATGCATATAATTAATGTCAACGATACATATTTTGATTAATTAACTAAGTTGATATAGAAGGTAAATTTTAACACAAGTTTAATGTTTATGAGTCATACATGAAGTACCGTACCTCTATCATACGTGTACGTATATATTTCTTTAGTTTTTTTTCAGAATTATAATTTTTATACAAATTTTTAATAAATGTTTACAATCACATACATAGGACACACATATGTATATATAATGGTGTAAATTTAGAATGTAAGATTGTCTTTGGAAAAAAAAAAGTCAATCAAACGATGACCTTACCAAAAAGGTTAAAATAAATACTCAACTATAATATCTTCAAATTAAACCATAAAGTAAGATTAACTTGTCAATTAAATCCCGAACTTTGAGTTGATCGAGCTGAATTAACCCGTCGTTAAATTGTTAAACGGAAATGACTAACTCCGTTTAGTTCCATTAATCAATCTTCGAAACTCTGTGTTTCACTTAAAAAAACGAAAATCCTAAATCAATTTCAATTGATTAATACTTTGTTCTTCACCTTGTGGATCCTTGACACTATACAAGCTCCCGTTCAACTGGTTTTCAAGAGAAATAAGATCCAGAAAACTCATACCGTCAAGAACACTTTCCTTAATTCCAAAATTCATAGCTACAGAATTAACAGCCGCCTCATCACAAACCAACAATTGCTCAACATGTACACCAATCTCTTTCATAGTTTATTTCACACCACTAAGAAAGCCTCTGGAACCACTTAGCTTCAAAAACTCTTTAAATATCTCACTAGCCTGTATCGAAAGTTCAAGGATGTAGAAATTTCTTCTTCTTTTTTTTCACAATAAGCTTTTTAACTTATTGCTATCTCGATTTGAATTCGAATTCATCAATCACTAGGGATCAAATTCCAAGTAAATCGAATTGGGTTTCAGATTTCATGATTTTTAGGGCTTAGATTTGAGAATTTTAGATTTTGGAGAACACAAACAATACTACGTCGTTTTTGAAAACCATTTCCTAAATCAATTTCTGTTAAGTGAAATGCAGAGTTTTGACTAACCGAGATTCATTAACATAACAAAACGGAGTAAGTAATTTCCGTTTAACAACTTAATGGCAGGTTAATTCGGTTTGGTCAACTCAAAGTTCGGGATTTAATTGACAAGTCAACTTTATTTCATGGTTTAATTTGGAGATATGATAGTTTAGTGTTTGTTTTGACCCTTTCGATAAGGTCATGGTTTGATTGACTTTTTACATTAGCTCTTTGGCATGAATTTGGAATGTAGGATCCTAGCAAATTTGTTGTAACTGCAGTTGCTGTATCCTTATACACACATATGTATATATAATGGTGAAGATAACAAATTTCTTATAAATGGGTAATAATGAGAAATTGAGGATAAAGAGTTTGGTAAGCCAAGTAGTATGGCTGAAGATTTTCGGTTTTTGTTTGTCAATACTTGAATTGATAAAATTCGATATTCTGATCCATAATTAAGTTTTTAAAATTTTAAACAATATCACGTTGAGCTACACAATTATCTGGAGTCGAACTTTTTCTTTATTATTTCTAATATATTATTTACGTTTAACTAAAGTAAACAATTTATTTTATTTGTTTCATCTTTATATATATACATATGTAATTTAACATTCGTTTTTATATAGAGATGAAAACAATCCTCTCGCCTTTGTATTTTCCACAATTAATCATATCAATGACTTGGAACACAGAAAAGAAATTCTTGAAATAAAAAGATGATTGTAGATAAATATAATAGTATAAATATAAAAGGGAAAATCATGTAATACAATTTACAAGATTCATACAATATGAATATATATCATATTTTACAATAAAAAAATTACATGGTTATATATATATATATATTATAACCCTGAATTAGAATATGATTATTTAGATCATATATAATATTTTCACAACTAATTATTTACATATTAATTAGTGGTTGTTTTTTTTTTCACTTACCTTGAAGTTCGTCATTAGGGGAATTCCATTTAAAAACTTTACCAGTTGATTTATCATTTCTGATGAAGTGAACACCATCTTGTCTTGCAATATAGGAACGTATTTGACCACATCTCGCAGTTGCAGCTCCTTTGTATGCTCGCCAAATACTAAGCTTATTAGTACCATATGAGAAGTGACATCGAACAACGATTCTATTGAAATCTTGCTCATAAACTCCATCAATATGTTCCTGTTTATTTGCCAATGTTACAGGTTTGTACTTTAGTGGTTGGTTGGCTGAGCAATCGACTAAGAGATTAATACCAGGACCAAGCTCGTTCTTGGTTATTAGTTTGTTGATTTTACAACCTTTGATTTCATTCAAACACAAACTCATTGCAATAGCAATCGTAAAAAGTTTTAGATTATTCATTTTTGGTTTTTTTTTTGGTTTTTTTTTTGTATTTATATATAGTTTTTTTTTGGTTGTAAATAGCTTTACTAAATTTAAACACAAATGTGAACCAATTAAAACTTATGGATAGATAAACATTTTGAGTTAGAAAAATGAGGTCAATCAATAAGAAAAGGAATGGTCATAAAGTATTTGTGGGTAATAAATCTACAACACATGGTAGATTACTAGATTTAATATTTATGGGCATATATGTTTTGCTTTATGTAGATTTATTATGTTTTACTATATTTATTTTCAAGTGGTAGTAGATTTGTTTTCATTTATAGTAGATTTGTTTTCATTTGTAGTAGATTTGTTTAGCAATTGGTAGAGTTGAATTCACAGATTTTTTATTTAGTATTGTAGATTTGTTTTCTGTTGACAGATTTATTTTCAATTAGTAGATTTGTTTTCATTTGAAGTAGATTTGTTTAGAAATATATTCGGATAGTAGATTTATTTTCAATTAGTAGATTTTGTTTCTATTTGTGAAAGATTTGTTTTGAAATTGGTAGATTTGTGTTCGCAGATTTTATGTTTAGTATGGTGAAATTATTTTTAATTGGTAGATTTATTATTGAAATGTAGGTACGTAATGTGATAGATTTGTTTTAGTTTTCGTAGATTTATTAGCCGTTTTTAACCAAGATATGTAAGAAATGATTTTGTTCTTAAATTACTAATACTTCTAACTTCTCTATCCAAATGAATCTATAGATCCGAATTCTTATATCCACATTCTTCATAAGCTACAAGATACAACGTTGGGGTCTTTGTTACCAGCTTTGATACTGTTAGAGATGTTTCGGGCATTAGTCATTATACTTTCAGTTGAGCCCTTAACCTTAAAGTTTTCAAAGGCAACTAATTACATCATCTTTCTCTTTGATTACTTTCTTTTGAAACGTTTTTGACTAGATTCCAGAAAATCATCTTCATTATTTTGTTCACAAATACATTTCGGTTATTAGAGATTATAAAAATTAATGATGAGCATGATCATAGGCAAGCATCACGGGACAATTATGTGAAGGTTGGTGCATATATAATCAAAACTCAAGGTTTGAGTTTTTGATCGGGTTTTTCAGTCTTCCTCTATATTTCTTTAGTTTTCTGAGAGCTTCATCTCTTGAGTCAGTGTGCAAAGATCAAGAGAGTAGAGTTAATTCTTGGAACAAATTCACCTTGAAACTCTGCACAAAATAGGTGAACTAATTGCTTAAGTTCAGTAGTTTACTACGCCTCTACAACTTTGTTTTGTTTTAGTTATTCATTCTCAAAGTTTTGAGTCGCTTTGATCCAACAGATACAACATTGTGTTCCACCACATCGACGGTTTCGTGAATCACAGCTAAGTAATTTGGTGAATGGCTAAGACAAGATCGAAGGAAGAATTGTGAAAATGGGAAGAGATCAAAAACCTGAAGTGAATTTGGAGGTCTCCTACATAGCAAATTAGTAATCCATTGCAAAATTTTCAACAAATAATGGAGAATAGAGACTTACAGGAAGACGAAAAAAGGGTTTGGAGGTCTCTTAGGTTTGTTTGGATCCTTCGTTTTTTTTCCAGCTTTCTTCCCTCAGAGTTAACATAATTGCAACTAATTTTGTGATGATTCGGCGACTCAAAACTTCAACGATCTAATCGATGTGAAGAGAATTACGTGTAGAACCCTAATTTAATCAAGTCGTTTAAGTAAGAAGAAGAAGATAATAAAACATTCGTTTAACAAAATCATTGAACAAACTCAAAGTTAAAGAGAGTAAAAAGAGAAGAAGATTCAAACCAAATCAACATTCTCGTTCTTGATATCCTCAAAAGAACCACCACCACTCAGCCATGTTTTCTCTCGGCCTTCACCAAATCAAGCAACACAAAAAGAAAAAAATAGTTGAAGTTATTCACAAAAACTGCGGACACGTTAAGCAAATAAAGTAACGATAATGAAAATAATAAAAAAATTGAAAAGAAAAAGAAAGAAAGAAGAAAAGAAATTCAAAGGCGAAACGAACCAGATTCTTCGGAAAAAGGAGAGGAAAGGATACATTGTATGGTCTCAGATGAAGAAAACATCTAGGGTTTTTGCTTGAGGAGAGAGGCTTGAGATCCTATTAGATTTGACAAATTCCAACAAAAAACCCTAAAAAACTTGATAAAGGAATTGACTGAGATATCGTCTTTGTTATTTAGAAAAAAAATCAACTTTTATATTTATGTCAACAAAAACAAAACAAAAAAATTTGATACATGTTGCCGCTTCTAATTACTTTAGTTTCTAAAACCAAATTTTAGAATCCAAAGCCAAATTTTGATTCCGCTTAGTTATTAAAAAGCTTAGCATTTTTTAAATCCTATCATACTTAAAAAATTCCACCATATATTTTTAATAGCAAGTACGAAAATTGAGTTATCTTAATGTGCTATTTATGCACTTTTTTTGTAGTGATGGTCTTATGATTATTTAGATCATATATAAGAAATTAAAAATAAAAGGAACACATATTGATTACTTATGCCAATTATGTTTTTCACCTGTTGGTTTATCATTAGTGAGTAAGTGAACTCCATCTTTTCTTGCAATCCATAAACGTTTTTGACCACATCGAGCAATTGTAGCTCCTCTGTATGCATGCCAAATACTAATCTTATTAGGACCATATTGCATGTGACAACGCACAACAAGCCTATTGAAAGTTTGCTCATAAAGGCTGTATTCTGTTCTCTGCCCATTTGCCAAACTAAAAGGTTTAAATTTGTGTTTTTCGTTGGAATCGCAAGTGCCTGTGAGAATATGACCACCAGCACCAAGATCGTTGTTGATTATTAAACTGTTGATTTTACAACTTTTAATTT
>WJSH01006815.1:1755-15192 GCA_009757365.2 Lepidium campestre | reverse complement strand
GAGGCCGAGTATCGATCCATGAGAAAACTCACGAGTGAATTGACATGGCTCAAAATGTTGCTCCAAGACTTTGACATTGTGATAATCAAGCCGCGATCCATATTGCCTCCAACTCCGTCTTTCACGAAAGGATAAAGCATATTGAGTTAGATTGTCACAAGGTCAGGAGAATATTGAAGAAGGAGTAACACTTCCGCGCAACACAAGAAGTGAAAATCAATTGGCGGACATCTTCACCAAGGCCGTAAACATTAATGTTTGCAACTATATTCACGACAAACTTGGGCTTGTGGATCTCACCCGTCCTTGATCAAAGGTCCCCTCACTCACGGATTGCATACTCTTTTTCCCTTAGTAGAGTTTGGTCTAAAGTGGTTTTCTCTCTAAGGTTTGTAATGAGGTGTGATTTGTGGTTCTTCCAAGTTTAACCTACATGACATGCATGGTCAAACTTGAGGGGGACTATTGATTAAGACCTATCAGGGCCATCAATATTTATTTGGTCAAAATAAATAAGTGATCGGGTCGCAGTCGACCGCGGCCTACTATTGGTCGGGTCACAAACGGCCGCAAGATGTATCACTACGTACCACGGGTTAAAGATTGGCAGTACCGTATGCAAGAATCCATGTACCACGGGTTAAAGATCAAACGTACCGCGGGTCAAGAAAGTCTTTCCGAAGGTCGAGGAAATTGACAGTGGGCGTGTCGCCGAGTGCCGAGACAAATCTTACCGAGGGTCGAGGAAATTGACAGTGGGTGTGTCGTCGAGTGCCGAGATGAATCTTACCGAGTGTCGAGAAAAAGCCCCAAGGGCGTATCACTGATGCACCTTAGCGAACGAACCAGCGGTCGACTGACCATATACCGCGAGCAAAGATTTACGTACCACGGTACGATACTCGGTGTACCGCCAATGACCCGCTATAAAGTCAACGGTCGTCACAAAAAGTCAATGAAATCAAAATGATGAGTTTTGGGTTTTGGTTAAGGGGTTGTGCGGTTTGGTTTGCTTAGTCACATGAGAACGAAGCTGAATCAAGTCCATATGACCGTTGGAGACTAAGGAGACAAGTGGAATCAAACCACTTTCCCTCGTTTGAAAATGAGAGAGTGTTGAGCGGCTAGGGTTTTCCATTTGGAGCTTCTCATTTGTTTCTATTTAAAGATGTAAAAACGCCATTGTTTCTCTTATGTTGAATGAATGAAATTTTCATCTCATCTTTATTCAATCTTCTCTTCTAAGTCTCTCTGAATCTCTCTAGTATGTTTCCTGATACAAAGAGGTTTTCACACTTCAAACTATCAAATAAACCTCCAATGCATATCTTGTCGATGTAGCATTTGAAGTATCGAATCCACAAGGAAACTAGAACTAATACATTAGTTATATTCAATCCTAACTCAAGCTAGAGCAATCAGATTTTAAGATTGAACCACAACCTAATAAACCTAAAACAGAAACTGAAAACTAAAATGAAACAATAATCAAACAAGCAACAACTAACAAAATCAAACTTAACAAAAAACAAAGCAAAAACAGAGCAATGAACAAAAACTAAGCAAGCAAACGAAACAGAGCAAGTGATCAACTAAGATAAATGATTCAGAGATTATGGGCTCAATGATAAGGCAATCAACTCCAAGGCAAGACAATTAACCAATGATGCTAAGAAAACAATGAAGCTCGTCCTAGGACATGAGACACTCAAATAAACCAACCCACTTCCATGGCATTGACTCCTAATTCAATCACTCAATTAGCTAAACTTCCATTTGTTAACTCATAAACCAAATATCATTAAGATTAAGCTCACTAAGGCCACTAATCACCCTAACTTCATTTTCCAATGGCTAGGGAAGAAAAGCTTATAAAAGGGTCTATAGGGAATTTAATCAAACACCTTCCGGGCTGAAAAACTCATAGCATCTAGATTTCGAATGATCAGGTTGAAACTAGCATTAAGCTCACCCTAAATGAAGGAATTTAACAACCTAAGCATCAAAAGATCAATCATCAAGCCCTAGAGTCTACCAAATCATCAAACCCATAAGAAAACTACTCACACACGGCTAAAGAACACAAAGCAATAGAAAAACAAATAAAGATAAACATGATGAGTAAGATAAGAGAAAGGATAAGAGATTATTCAATAGATTGAAAGGATGGATCCAAAGATGATCATCCAAAGGAGTCTCCAATATCTTCTCATGCCCACGGGTCGAGGGAAAAGCTGCCGCAGCGATACGCCATGGGCGATGGAAAAGTTGCATGCGGTCGAGAGGTAATGTGCCCGTGGGTTGAGGAAAAGCTGCCGCGGCGATACGCCATGGGCAAAAATTAAGTAGGTCTGTGGGCGATAGAAAATTTCCTTGTGGGCAAGAAATGAGTATCTGTGGCGCTACGCCCGGGCGAGAAATTGTATGTCCGCAGGCGCTACGCTGGCTGTCCATGGGGCTACGCCGTGGGTTATACGCAGGCTGTTATGGGCGGTACGCCGGGTCGATCTTCTCGGGTCGACATTAGGGTCGACGACTGGGGCTTCAAATCCACTTTCTCATCTTTTTCTTCCCTTCTTTGATCCAATTCCAATCCTTGACTGTGAGCTACATTCCCAAACCTCCAAAGTCCAAAGCGTGCTCCAAATTCACCTGAAAAGACTTAAAAGACCAAAAAATATGGGACTCGATCTATCTAGGACTCTAAAGTACAAAACGAATCAAAAACTACACTAAAGTACGAATGCATGAGTCCTAAGTGATGAAAACAAACTAAAACATGTATGAAAAACTGGAAAAAACAGAGGTATATCAACTACCCCAGACTTTCCCTTTGCTTGTTTTCAAGCAAACAACCGACAATCCGAAAGAGAGGTTTGAAAGTGGGAACTCAACATATCAAGACCATAGCATAGATTAGCCTATAAACCGATGGTAACCACATTTAGCCCTTTAACATGATTTCCTAATACCTCTAACTTCTCAAGGCTTATCAAATCATTTCCAAACAACGAACATTCACAAGAATCCACAAACTAGCCTATCAACCAATCTTCACATTCATTAATTTCAAACATGTGCAGTCTTACTAATGGATAGACAATCGATACCACTTGGCTAGGTAAGAAAAGGCAACAAAGCACCAAGAATGTGAGTGCAAGAAGGTTATAATGATTTTGGTGACTAACTCTCAAAAATTAGGAATGCTTATCATTGCACAAAATTATACTAAGAAAAAAACAATTGAGGCGTACAAGAATTAGCTTCCATTCTACCCAAATCCAACATGTAATCAACGCCAAAATCATTCTCAAGTCTAACCCAATTCCAAGACTAATTCTTAACAATCTTTCTACCATTTTTCAGTTTTTCTTTTCTTTTGCATTCAAGGAATCAGTCAAGGAGATTTTTCAAACACATTGCACACATTTTTGTAGAACAAATGGGAATTACATTAAACACAAGCTCTTTGCTTTTTTTCCTTAGCTAAACCTCTAGGCTTTTCTTTCCTTTTTATTTTATTTTCTAGGCTTAATCATTTCTTTTTCTTAGCCTTTTTTCTTTGCTTTCTAGAGGAGCTCTTTTCTTATCATTTGATACAACTTAGAGCTAATCATTATACCATTTTCCCAAGTTCTAGTGCTATCTTTTCTTTTTCTCCCTTTTTTTAGATTTTCTTTTCTTTTCCATAACCCCTTTTGTTCATCTTTCTATTCAGCCCAAATCAAACAATCTTTTGTTCCCAACCAAGAATTCTACCCAATCTATCTTTCATTAGCAACTCTACTCTAACTGAGCATAAAAAACAATATATCAACACCCACCTAATGCTAGCTCATGATTTCATAACTAGCAACAAATGAAAGCTAATAAATGTTGTTTCTTTACTTGCATTATTTTGCACATGAAAGCATTATCAACAAGAGGCCTCACTCAAGCAATTAACAATTTGGCATAAAAGAAAGGCATAGGATTCAAGGTGGGGAAACCATTAAAGGAAATGGCTATTTGGACTAACAAAGTGTGGTGAAATGTGGTGAAGATAGTCCAAATATATGTAAGTTACCATGGCAAAGCATTGAACATCCATTAATGAGAGATTAGATTCAATTAGGTTCAAATTAAATCGAGATTGAAATCCAAACTAGCAAGCATCATCAATTCAGCTAATTGCAAGAAAACGAAGTCAAAGCACGAAACATACAAGCTCAAGAGGAAGTGTCTAAACACCAAACGAGTTCCCAATCATGGTTATTGACTAAGAGCTACACCAAGTTCTCAATAACATTGTGTAATCATTCCCATGTAAGTGAAGTGCAAACTAAGTGGTTCTAGACCAACCTAAACGTGAATGCATCTAAATGAGGGGTTTGAAAACAGCTTGAAAGCCAAAAATGCTAAATGTAATGCAAGACTCAAGAAGAAGGAAAATCAAAACAACTCAAAACAACGTCAAATAACCTTCCCCTCCCCAGGACTTACTTCTCGGTGAGAAAGTTTATCCAAGAAAGAGGAACCCACAACACAAATCAAAATGAAAGAAGAAAAGCGAAATATATACAAAGGTTGGTGAAATTGGTACCTTGGTTAATGATCCGAGTCTCCAAGGTCTGGAGCGTGATCATAACAATGATGTTCTTCCCTATAATCTCGACAGACAATATCTTCCTCATCTAACTCACATCCGAAGAAGTAATTGTTGTCCATGAGTGTCATTTATGTCGGGGTTGTTTTGGCTCCTTTGGGAGGTTGGGATGGTTGAGCTTGCGTTGTGGAAGGCATATCATTCGATTTCTTTGTTTTTGATGTCTCAGCCTTTGCTTTGTAGTTTCCTTTTGCGGCCTTAGAAGCCTGGTGTGGATGGTTACGGGCCTTTGGTGACCTTGTTCCTATAAAGCATCAAAGAGAAATGTAAGCCCCAAAGATAATTTGTTAGAGATTGCAAGATATTGCTAAATCAATGAAGCATTAGGATCAATATGAACTCGAGGCATCATCTAAAACAATCTCAAACCATTAAGCACACACCACAAGAACCAATCGACTATCAATTTCAAGCAGTTCTCAAAACAAGGAAAAGTCAATAAAAGTCAACAAAATTAGTCAACTAATCAGTCAACAAGAAATCAACCATTTTCACTAAGAATCAATGTCCAAAATTGGTGAAAATCACTGAAATCTAGCCTTGAAGTAGAACAAATTCTGCCTAAGATTATCAAAAGGAAGAGCTAAAGACACAAATCAATCAAAATCCCCAAAATTTGTTTGAAAATTTCTCCATTAATCACCTCAAGAACCCTAGAACTTCAAAATTCAAGTTAAGCTCAGGAATCATGTGCAAACAACCTCTAATCATGTAACCCAACCAATATCTAACTCATTCAAAACCTTTCAACCTAACATGAAGCTCTAATTCTCAAGAAATCAAGAATTTGAAAATTTTACCAAGCTTGATCTCTAATGGAGATTGAATAGTAGAATTCATACCTTTGAGTTGTAGAGGTTAGGATGTGATGAATGAAACTTGTAGAAATTGCACAAAAATTCAAGTAAAATAGGAAGAAGAACATAGGAATTATATTAGAGTGAAAATAGAAATGTGTTTGAGAGAAATAGGGAATAAATGAGTTGAAAATCGTGGGTGAGAATAAGTAGAAGAAGAGGAACTTAGCTCATGGGTCACAGGTGTCGAGGTGGTTGTGGTCGGCCTGAAGGTCGACTTCGGCCACATGAAAATCGAGTCCAATTCTGTTTAATGACAATCGGCCCTTTTTGTCGACCCAGAGGTCGACTGTGAGTACCCTTCCAGAACAGAGTTTTTTATCACGCCCGTCGAGTGCTTTGGTCGACCGAGAGCTCGACCGCGACTCTTCTTGTGAATTATGTTGACCAACTTAGGTCGATCTTGAGGTCAACCTCGACTGTTTCCAGAGGACATCTTCTCAATCCCTTAGCCATTCCTTATCTTTCCAAGACCTAAGCTAGAACCAACATGAACAATCCAAACCCCATTGAACAAAATCAAAATAAATAAAGCAAAGGAAAATATATACAAGAATACCATTGGGATTGCCTCCCAAGTGTGCTTGTTTAACGTCTCAAGCTCAACGTTATCTACCACTTTTTCATACGGTTTAAGGATCGGAAAGCAGAATCCTCTCCGCAAACGCGTCCCAACTTTTAGCTAAGTAAGCCTTTATCCTTTGGCCATTTACGGTGAACTCATTCCCCGAAGGACTTAGAAGTACAATAGCTCCATAAGGTCCAACCTCTTTCACCTCAAAAGGACCTGACCATCTTGATTTCAGCTTTCCCGGAAAGAGCTTCAACTGAGAATTGAACATTAACACCTTATCACCTTCTTTGAACTCTCTCCTCACTATCTTCTTGTCATGGAAAGCCTTGGCTTTCTCTTTCTAGATCTTGGAGCTCTCATACACATCACAATGAATCTCATCAAGTTCTTCCAATTGTACCAATCGCCTCTCGGATGCTGGTTTGAGATCAAAGTTCAATAACTTGGTAGCCCATATGGCTTTGTACTCAATCTCAACCAGAAAATGACAAGCTTTCCCATAAAGCATGTTGAACGGTGTTGTTCCTAGTGGTGTCTTGAATGCAGTCCGATAAGCCCATAAAGCGTCGTCAAGCTTCTTAGACCAATCCTTTGGAGCTTTTTGTGCGGTCTTCCTCAAAATCTCTTTGATTTGGCGATTATAAACCTCAACTTGTCCTGAAGTTTGTTGATGATAAGGAGTAGCCACTTTATGCTTGACACCATATTTCTTCACAAGGTTCTCAAAAACCTTGTTGATGAAATAGCTTCCCCCATCGCTTATTACCACTTTCAAAACTCCAAACCTCGGGAAGATGATGGTCTTGAACAACTTAATCACCACCTTGGCATCATTAATGGGGCTTGAAATCTCTTATACCCATTTGGAGACATAGTCAACAACAACCAAGATATAGAGGTTCCCATAAGAAGATGGAAACGGTCCCATGAAGTCTATTCCCCAAACATCGAACACCTCAACCTCCAAGATGAAATTTTGAGGCATCTCTTGCCTTTTACCAATATTTCCTTGGCGTTGACAATCATCACACCTAGAGATGAATTCTTGAGCATCCTTAAACATATTTAGGCCACTAAAAACCGGCTTGTAGAATTCGTGTGACAGTCTTGAAAGTAGCAAGATATCCACCATAACTCGAACCGTGGCAATGAAAAAGAATGCCCTGAATCTCTTCTTCCGAAATGCAGCGGCGGAATAATCGATCCTTCCCTTGTCTATACAAGTAGGGATCATCCCATGTGTACTAAAACACCTCTTTGAAGAACTTCTTTGTACCATTGCTGTCAAGATCAAATGGTTCCTTTCCGCAAGCAAGGTAATTCACAAAATCAGCATACCAAGGACCCTTTTCCTCCAACTTTTTTGTAGCGGATGTCTCAGCCACAATCATAGAGCATTCGTGAATTGGTTGGATGAACATCACTTGCTCCTCCGGTAGAGAATTATCAATAGGAAGATCATACTCAATCCGCAGTCTCGATATGTGATCTGCAACTCCATTCTCTATACCTTTCTTGTCAACTATCTCGACATCAAACTCTTGAAGAAGCAGTATCCATCTTAGCAATCTCGGCTTAACATCTTTCTTCTTGATCAAATACCGCAAAGCTGTGTGGTCAGTGTGCACGATTACTTTAGACCCCACCAAGTAAGATCGAAACTTCTCAAATGCAAAAACCACGGCTAGGAACTCTTTCTTGGTGGTGGCGTATTTGACCTGCGCATCATCAAGTGTCCAACTCGCGTAATATATCACATGCAGCTTCTTATCCTTTCTCTGCCCCAAGACTGTTCCAACCGCATAATCACTTGCATCGCACATGATCTCGAATGGTGAATCCCAATCCGGTGCTTGGAGTATTGGTGCACTCACAAGAGCTTCTTTGATCTGCAAGAATGCTGCATGACAATCTGCATCGAAGATAAAGTCGGTGTCCTTGCACAAAAAGTGTGTCAAAGGTCTAGCAATCTTGGAGAAATCCTTTATGAACCTTTGGTAAAACCCTGCATGACCCAAAAAACTGCAAATCCCCCTGACTGAATTAGGTGGTGCTAGGCTCATCATAACCTCAATCTTCACCTTATCAACCTCAATGCCTTCCTCTGAAATTCTATGCCCGAGGACGATGCCATTTTTAACCATGAAGTGACATTTTTCTCAATTTAGAACGAGATTTGTATCCTCACATCTCTGCAAAACCCTGCATAAATTGGAAAGGCAAGAGCGAAAGCATGCAACATACAGCGAGAAGCCATCCATGAAAACTTCCATGATATCTTCAATCAAGTCAGAGAAAACCGCCATCATGCACCGTTGAAATGTCGCCAGTGCAATTACATAGTTCGAATGGCATTCTCCAGTAGGAGAATGTACCATAAGAACATGTAAATTTGGTTTTCTCCTGATCATTAGGATGTATAGGGATTTGGAAGAATCCCGACTAACCATCCAGAAAACAGTAAAACGAGAAGTTTGCGAATCTCTCTAACATCTGATCGATAAATGGTTAAGGGAAATGAAATTTCCTAGTGGCGGAGTTCAATTCCCTATAGTCTACGCACATCCTATACCCTACCATCCTAGTGGGTATTAATTCGTCTTTCTCATTCCTAATAATCGTGACTCCACCCTTCTTAGCAACCACATGGATGGCGAAACCCACTTACTATCCGAGATTGGATAAATGATCCCCGCATCCAGAATTTTCAGAATCTATTTCCTAACAACATCTTTCAAATTCGGGTTTAGCCGTCTTTGATGTTCAACTGATGTCATCGATTCATCCTCTAGGTGGAATCTATGCATGCAAAAAGATTGAGACATCCCCTTAATATCATTTAACGAATAAACTAAGGCCTTTCTAAAACGTCTCAATTCCTTCAAAAGCATGGTGGTTTCATCGTCATCAAGTGCAGAATTAATTATTACCGGATAAGTAGAATTAGGACGGAGAAATGCGTACCTTAGCCCTTGTGGTAATGGCTTGAGCTCAACTCTGGGAGCCTTGAGTTTGCTCTATGGATCATTATCACCAAGAGGCATGCTTGTTCCAGTGAGCTTTCCATTTAACTCGGAGTTTGTCTCCAACTCCAATAGTTGAATATCCTTTTGAAGCTCCTCACAAGTATCAAATAGCTGCTCATAACATTTGATGTCCTCACTCAAATACCCAAATTTTGTCTTTTCTATAGTGAGAGCTACTTGAAGGGTATCCTCAATTCTCAACTCCTCTACCATGTCATTTTCAAGAAAGTCCAATGTTTCAATGAGAAAGCATTGGCTCCCTATATCCGGATGATCCATGATCCGCTTGATATCGAAGTTAAGAACCGAATCTCCCAATTGCAAACCAATCCATCCCCTTCTAACATCAATAAGAGCACCAGCTGTAGCAAGGAATGGTCGCCTAAGTATAATAGGATCAGCTGGTTCTTCGTCCATTTCCAGAACAACAAAGTCGGTAGGAACATCAAAATCGCCTACTCTCAAGGGAAAATCCTCAACAACGCCGACTGGGATTCGAACAGAACGATCCCCAAGAATCAAAGAGATGCGATACTTATGAAATTTAGTAATCCCTATGTTGTTGGCAACGGTAAGTGGCATGAGATTCACACTAGATCCAAGGTCAAATAGACACTTTGGAAATCGCCTATGTCCAAGGACACAAGGTAGAGTAAAACTTCCCGGATCTGCGAGCTTCTTTGGTAAGTATTGCTTGATGATGGCGCTGCACTCATAAATGACCATAACCATACCCTCTTCCATCTTCTTCTTGTTAATAACCTTATCCGTGAAGAACCTAGAGTAGGTGGGATTGTTCCTAAGTACATCCATCAAAGGCATTGTAACTTGCACACCATCCATGAGTTTCAAGATTTCCTCTCTTTGTTTAGCCAACAATTGCTTCATGAATCAACCCGGAAAAGGAAACTTAGGCTCATAAGGCGGTGGAATGTACTTCTTTAAAGTTTCAGGCTCATCAACTTTCTCTTTAACCGGTTCTTTAGAACCCTTCGCCTCCTTACTCACATAAACCTGAACCTCCTCTAAGACCACAACATCATCATCGATTATCTTATTCTCTTTGGAAGCCTCATCACCTTGTGATGGAAGCTCTTTCCCGCTCCTAAGAGTAATTGCTTTACAATACTCCTTCGGGTTAGCTTCCGGCTTTCCGGGAAGTTTACTAGCTGTCCTTTGGCTCGTAGAAGCCACTTGCAAAATCTGGTTATCAAGAGTCTTCATGTGAGAGTAGATGTTGTCGATCTTGGCCTGAAGATCATTGTAACTTACATCCAACTTGCGATCTATCTTGCCCAAACTCTCAGTCAATTCTAGATGTCCTCTTGCTTGTCCTTCAATAATTTGCTACATCATTAGCTTCGTGTTGGGATCCCCTGAGAATTGAGTAGATGGTCCAGCTTGATTCCCTTGGTGGTGTTGCCTCTTAGCTGTTCTATTCCCAGAATCGATGGTACCATAGAGTACAGGTTCATGGTGCTCGAAAATTGAAACCCTCCTTGGTTTCCTTGAGCTTGTCCTTGAGGATTTTGGAATGGAGGGAGATTTCCATAAGGTCTTGGCTGAAAAGAACCTGCTTGAGGTTGCTTAGGCGGATAAAATTTGTCTTGGGGATTGTTGGCCCTATAGTTGGGGTTGTATTGACGGTGTTTGTAGCCTCCTTGATAATTGTTTTGGTTGCCCACATAATTGACCTCGTCTTGAGCTGCTTCTCTACCATCATAAACTGCATCATTATACCCTTGTTGGTTCCCATCAACCTCTCCTACATAGTTCACCGCCTTTTGACTAGCAAGAAACATCATGCTCAGCTTGTCAATCTTATCGTGCAGCTCCTTAAACCTTTGATTATCTCAATTTGAATATCTCATGTTCCAGTCATAGTCTCCCCTATAACATGCATCACTTTGAGCCAAGTTATCAATCAATTGCTCTCCTTGAACCGCAGTAAGATTAGCAAAACAACCATAACTCGCCGTGTCTAGAGCTCTCCGATATTGCTGAAGAATTCTCCTATGGAAAATTCCCAAAAGATTCTCCTTAGGTACACCATGATGAGGACAGCTCCTGATATACTCCTTAAGTCTTTCCCATGCTTCATAGAGACTTTCATTTCCTCTTTGCTTGAAGGTAGTAATATCATTCCTTATCTTGGTGGTCTTTTGCTTAGAGTAGAACTTGTTGATGAACTCCTTACAATCCTCCCAATTGGATACCATAACAGAGGGAACATTCGTCTCCCATTGAGCTGCCTTGTTTCCAAGAGAAAAAGGAAAACAAAATCATCTTGATTGCATCCTCCGGTACTCCATTCATCATAACTGTTCTGCACAACCTCTCAAAGTGATCAAGGTGATCTAAAGGATCTTCCAATGGCAGTCCAAGATACATTTGGTTCTGCGCCATGTTGATAAGGCTCGATTTAATCTCAAAGTTGCTGGCTGCAATCACAGGAGTAGGGATTCCGGTCTGCATGGCCCTGAGATTAGGCTTATCAAACGCTCCAATGTGTCTAGCAGCTGGCTGTCCGAAACCCGGAAGTGGAGGCTGAACTCCAATGCCATTAACACCTCCTTGCTGAGGCGCTTCAATCGAAGAAGGTGATCCTCACGCTCTTTATCACGTCTCTCTCTAGTTGCTCTTCTGTTCGACTTTTCAAATGCGTCAACCTCTGAAACACACTCAAGAAGTTCTCCTCGGTGGCTTCGTAGCTGCATGCACCTGATAGTAGGATTTTTACTACTAAGCAATTCCTATCAAACTATCATATCATTGTAGTACAATAGGTTTCAATCCAATCAGGTGAGGATGCAAACACTTAGAACACACTAGATCAACCTAATCCAAGCCAATCAAGTGATGAAGTCTATAAACCTAGCGAAACAAAACGAAGTAAACAAGCTAAAGCAATAGAGCAAAATTCAATAAGCAACATAAACCAACGAAATAAAATCAACAAAACTCAATAGGTGAAATCAAACAAAGAAAGCAAAATTGACTAGATTAAGCAAGCAATATGAAGAAGGGTTATGAGGAATGGGGTTCATGGATCTAAGCCGAACTTGGGTTTACTAATCTACCTAACAAAGCTCACAAAGAGATGATCTCTAAACATTGAATTCACAAATGGTTGAACCTACTTCCATAGAGAATAACCTTAGACTAGGCTAGAAACAAATCTTACCATCATAGGTGACTAATAACCTAGCAAGCATTAAGCAACAACTCAATAAAGCCAATTATCACCCTAAACATTCAATCCCTTGAGTTAGGAATGGAAATCTCTGAAAATGGTTCTTTTGAGCATTTCATCAAACACCTTGTGGGTGAGAAATACCTAAGTTCGAATTCCACTTTTCCAAACAAGAACAAGCATTAAGAACAACCATAACAGAAGAGATTTAGACTAATCTAACCTTAGATAACCTAATAAACCCAAAATCTACTCAAATCTAACCCATTCCTCACAAACCCTACAAGATCTACTAAAAACTCATGAAAAAACGTAAAAACCCAAAAAATGAAATAAATAGCATGATTAGAAAGATTAGAAGGCGATGACAGAGATTGATGTTGGACGAAATTGCATAAGATTCCCATAAAAGCTTCAAAAGGAAGATAGAAATTACAAGAGATAAAATATGTTCTTGAGAGGTTTTCTAAAAGAGGCAAAATAAAGTTTAGTGTTTATTAATGGGTTAAGGAGGGTATTTATACCTCCTTTCAAAAATACCCTAATTACAAAAGTCAACAAAAGTGAAAAAGTCAAAATGCAAAATAGTCCACTCGACCTGGTGTGGTTGAGTGGCTGGCTTGAGACAGGCGTTTCACTCCATATTTCTCTGACTCGACCTCAAACGCTCGAGGGTGGTGTCCAAATCCATGTGCACGACCATATCCACTCGAGTCTTCCACTCGAGCATCCCCATAATCCTTCCTCCTTTCTCCAAAGCTATCTCCAACGCTCAGCTCCAATCCCACGATCTCCTTTATGTCCAGATTGCTCCCAATTTGTTCGCCAAGTACCTAAAACCACACGTATGCAATGCAAATGCAAGATATGCAAGATAAAGTTAAACATAATGAGAAATTATGGAAAAATGATTGTAAAAGAGTCTTAAAACTAGTTAAAATACACATATATCAACTCCCCTAAACTTATCCTTTGCTTGCCCTCAAGCAAACATATAAGAATAAGCTTGGAGAAGAGGTTTGAAAGTGGGATTCAGAACCAAAACTTGCTGCATTAGAAGATCAATTCAGTGTCCTTGTTGCTAGTTCTAGGATGTTAACCATGAAAACCATACTCAGAAAACGCTAGCCATACAAATCATT
>WJSH01006813.1:6506-24276 GCA_009757365.2 Lepidium campestre | reverse complement strand
ATTATAGTTCACTGCTAAACTCACATAATGGTTTCCACAAACTGAAAATTTTACTAGGGACAGAACTAGCTGCCAAGCCTAGTTCCGACCCAAACTTATATGTCATAACCTGTTAGAGGCAACAAAAATTAATTTATATTAAATGAAAAATGAAGTTTAAAATATGTTGCTCTTCATAAATGAATTAATCGAAAAAGATGATATATAAAAACCGTTCTAGTTTGTCTTAACCAATTCTCACATTTTCTTTGATCATGAATCATTGACCATTTAATCCTTCACAAAAGAAATATATGTTTTAAGTGAATTTCCAAATAATATACCAAATAATTTTTAATTTCTTTAGAGAATAAAAGCATAATTTTATTTATAATTTGATACATACGGATGATACATTCTTATTCATACATATATATAAAATAAAAACATCAATTTTCAAAGCATTTTGTTTGAACTTATTCATCCATGTTTTTGAACTTCGTCTCTAGATCCATGACAATCTTAGGATCCAACTGGAACGCCTTTGCAAGTATCTTTGGGTCAATCTGTGGATTAGATCCAAACACGGTGTTGGCAATAAAGTCGATTCCTGCGTCTTGGCTATTCACAGCAGCGAATGTAACTGCTGGTGATTGGCCAATATTCACTTGGAAATGAATGAGTCCTTGTGGAAACAAAAATAAATCACCAGCATTAACTGTTTTGTTGAAGAGACGTTTATCTGGAGTTGACGTGATGAATCCTACGAGAAGTGTTCCTTGTGCGACAAGCAAGAGCTCGGTGCCACGTGGATGGCTGTGAGGTGGGATCAATCCGTCGATTTCATAATCAACTCGAGCAAACGTGAGTCCAAAAGTGTTTAGTCCTGGAAACTCATTAATATTGACCGGTGTTAAGGCGGATCCAAATACATTAGTTATAGGTTTTGCATTTTGAAGTCCAGTGAAATGGAAATCATCTGCTGTGACGGTTTTTGGGTCTTTGCAGAACTCGCCGTTAACAAAAACTGAATATAGAAACCAAAACATCGAATAAAGAGTGTTACATATATAAGAAAGAAATATGAATCTCAATTTAAAATAAGAGTAAGAATGATAAAGAATCTATAATGTATATCTTACCGCCATTTACTGAGCTATTGGTGCTGACACAAAAGTCTTGAAGAGGGCTTGGATCAGAAGCAATGGCTAATGAAAGTGTTGCAGCCAAAATAGATACAACTGTAAGAAATGAGACACTCTTCATTGTAATTTGATAGTTGAAGCAATCATTCAGAGAGGAAGGTTTTTTTTCCTTTTTCTTGAATTTGTATGTTGTGGAGATAAGAAATTTATGAGACATAAACCTCAACTTTATAGACAAGATGACGAAGTTGGAGCTTAAATGTTCCTATAACGTGTTGTCTCTGTGATCGCTTTGAAGAGTTAAGAGAGCATGTGTTTAATGTGCTATGGAAATTCATTTTCGAAAGATTACACATGCATTTCCATGGATTTCACTTTTGGAATGCTTTGATGAAGTGGGCCTCCACAGTATCACCGACGTCTCCTATCCTCCTCAAGAGGTTGGTTAGTCAAGCAGCAATCTATCTCTTATGGAGAGAAAGAAATGAGCGATTACATGCTCATCAATCGGTGCCTCATGAAGTAATTTTCAGGCGTTTAGATAGATTAAACAGGGATTCTATCTTATCAAGAAGAAGAACGAAAGGCTTCTTAAATCTTATGGTTGATTGGCTTCCTAGATATGTGACCAATCCTTTTGTATCAGCTCCTTTGTTTTTTCTTTTTTTTGGCAAAGAGGCTGTGTAAATATTAACTGTAATGTTAACCCTTCAGTAATGAAATTTACATTCCTATCAGAAAAAATGACGTGTTGATAATCATGGATTTCAACTTAAACTTAATTGCAGAGTTCCATGAATCTTAATTAGATTAAAATTATCTAACTTTAGTACGGTGGTTTAGATTGTCCAGCTAATGGTTTTACCATGAGGGGTTCGGTCAGTCATTCCCTACTATAGGTGGAAAATTGAAAAGGGTTTATAAGAATAAATTTTGAGCTATGGATTAAACTAGTCGATACAATTATTTACCAAAAAAAATCTAACTTCTAATGTGAAATAACTTTAATATTCTAATACGATTGTCCGAGGTATAAGTGGGATAATATTTTAGGCTACCTTTCTAATGTGAAATCTAACTTATAAAATTGATATGTGGTTTTCACACACAAGATATTTTAAAAATAGAAAGATAATTACAGAATGAATTTGTAGGTGAACCACTTCCAAAGTCACCAACGGTCCCCTTCACCTTTAGCATTGAACTAAACAACCTACCTTTCTTTTGATTGAGATGCAACATGTGTATAAAGTGTACATTGTCCTTCACTCTTCAATACAAATGGAAAGAGAGAAAGAGAAAGAGAAATTGGCCAGTAGAAGAGATAATATCTTTGGGACCGAATCAATGCCTAAGTGGTCCCTCCGACGAACAACTACCAAACTTGTAGGCAGCATTAGTAAGCAGAAATTAGTGGATGACCGACCATTGTAATTTTTCTATCTATCTATCTTTCTGTTTTGCTTTTGATTTTCCAGTGATGCCGTGTCTCCAATATCGTTGTGTGATCAATTTCGACATTTTTAGGGTTCGATAACTCCCCCACTGACTTTATATTCTTAATTTGCTATGTTTCTTACTATTTTAGGTTACTACTTATCCTTTTTCAAAGTTAGATAGTTCTTCCTCTTGTGTCACTCATTCATTATTAAAATCATATAATTGCAAAAGTTGGAATCTTTTGTTGTCATAATAAAGTCATTCATTATTAGTGTCGGTGCTGAACTATGAATTATGTTGTCATAATTAAGTTATCCTTGTTAGGTGCAAAAATAATTAATTTATATTAAATGAAAAAAATTAAGTTTAAAATATGTGGCTTGAAATAATCCAATTTAAAATGATATATAAAAACCGTTCGGGTGAAGTGACCTTAGTCTAATGATAAGTGGTAAGGATCAAGTCTCACTGCCTACATTATATAAGAATTTGACTAATGAGTTGGCTAGTTATAGCCCAATATTGACAAAAAAATAACCGCTCTAATTTTTCTTAACTATTTCTCACATTTTCTTTGGACATGGATCATAGACCAATTTTTGTACAATTTTTCCATCTAAAATGATTTGAATATGAATTTTTACGGATCAAATTTTCTTAATCAAATTGTTGACAAAAAGAAAATAGTTTCTTAGATTTTAGGATTTTATAGTCAAGATAATTTTTATCATGGTTTTATAAGAAAGTCGTAATTCAGATTTAATACTTTTCAAATTTTATATAATCGTTATTGCTTTTAAGAAGGCATACATATCTCTAGGTTGTTATTGATTTCCTATGTATGCCAAAGTATATTCGTTCTTGATGTGTTTATGATAAAATCGTAGTTGGAGAAAATACAAAAATTACGATCCTTTTTGCATCTAACTTGTTTCAGAATTCAGAATATGATTATTAAAAAACTAAAATCCAGCAATAGCTAACTTATGGTGGAGCAACACAGAAAATTCAAGAGAAATTCACTAGAAAAAATGGAAAACCCTATGTCAACTAAAGAAGGATGCATTGGATTCAGAACATTGGACAACTTTAATAGTGCACTACTAACTAAGCACCTTTAGTGACTTTTAGATTATCAGATTCTTTATTTTCTAAAGTCATGAAAGGAAAACATTTCATACATTTATTACCAGTGGATTCTAAACAAAGTTGTAACTAATCATATGGTTGGAGAAACATAATCTCCTTGAAATAGCTAATTTTTAAAGGTTGTATTAAGCGAATAGGGAAAGGGGATTTGATCCAAGTGTGGAAGGACCCATGGGTTCCAGACTCTACTCCAAGACCAGCAATGTTAAATGGACTGAATATTTACCTAGATTTGATTGTCGATCAATTAATTAACCCTTTAACCCGGCAGTGGAGAAAACCACTAGTGAGACAATTTATGACTCCCAAGGATTACAAGATTATTATGGGTATCCCACTCTCAATAGTGCTTAGAAAGGATTATTGGGGATGACATTATATAAAATCGGCCGATACACAGTACGATTAGAGTATTAGGCAGAAAATTCTATTGTAACTAAGGATAAGATTTATTTCGGACCTTACTACACTTCAATCGAAGGCATGGATTTTGGACTGTCCTTCTAGAATTAAATATTTTATCTGGCAAGCATTATCAGGATGTACAACAGTCCGAGCAAATTTAGACCATCAAGAGGGATCAAGAGTGACCAAGGTAGCCCAAGGTGCCACTCAAAGGAGGAGATGACAAACCATGTTCTCTTCGAATGTCCGATGGCTATTTAGACATGGGCTTTGTCCACGATTATGTTTGCCACTCATATATTCATGGGACCATTGATTTGGTCTAATTTTGATTACTTATTTTGGAGGATTGAGGATAAAGAGGAAACTCGTTGCTTTCCCTGGATTATCTAGCACATTTGAAAAGCACGAAATGACAAACTATTTACAAATATTGATAGAGATGCCCAGGAGATTTTAAGTCTTGATGAATCTGAGACTTAAGAATGGTTCCATCTACAAACAGAAGCAACTGTTACTAATCATTTGATTCCCATAGATCTCGACAGACTATGGGCTGAGGTTACAAAACCAATGATTTGACCTCATAAATTTACAGGAATTAGATGTTTTGTGGATGGGTCTTGGAAAGACTCAGATGATTTTTTAGGACTAAGATGGTTTGCCTACCCAAATGCATCTACAAGTGTTTCGATGGGAGCTCGAGGACTCAGGAGAAGCCTATCGGCATTGCACAATGAAGTGGAAGCACTTCGTTAGGCAATGTCTTGTTTGATTTCTCTTGATCTCAAAGTAGTGAGATGGCGATAGACTGTGTATATGTCCTCAAGATGACCACATAACCGGATTAGTGGCATGCTTTCAGCCCATACATGGAGGACTACCAGAGACTAAGATCATCATTCAGTCAGTTTTTTCTTCACATGATACCGAAGACTTTAAACTACAAAGTAGATTTCTTAGCTCATAACTGATATATTGCGTTTTTGACATATTCCGACACTTGTTTTTAATCAGTTTTCGAGTCTTTTGTTATCTTTTTAGTGTCTTTTCAGGTTGAAACAAGCCAAGATTGGATTTAGAAGCTCTACGCACAGATTAGATCAAAACGACATAAAATTGGAGTTTCTGAAGGCTTGGACCTATCGATCTCTTCTTTAAGATTGATCGGTCTCAAATTCATTCACGCGCACAAAAATGAAGAAGTCAACCCGACCGATCGCTCTCATCTTTAAGACCGATCGGTATACTATCGTGAAGATTTACGAGTATTCCAGAGATTGATCGATATAGTTGGATCAGTCGGTCTAGTATCAAGCATCAGACCCGTTTTAAGGGATCGATCAGTCCACCCTTTAGGATTGATCGATCCAGTATCATGAAGAATTGCAAGCTTTCAAGAGATCGAGCGCTCCACTACGATCGATCGATCCACCATGCGAAGCGTCGGGGCCATCTTATGGGACCGATCAATCCACTCTTTAGGATCGATCGGTCCGAATCCAAAATTCCAAAATTTCTATTTTTGGCCCGATTTAACTTGGCCCAAAACACGTTTTTAGACTTATATAATTAGGTTTTTGCTTTAGTTTTCAGACATTGTTCATCCTTATTCTTAGCCGCTTTTTGTTTTCTTTCTGATACTTCAAGCATAGAGATGTTGCATTGTATTTGGGAGAATATTTCTGAACCCTTTTTCTATTTTAATTCAGTATTTTATTATTTTACCTATTTATCTTTGATTGTTCTTGCTATGATGTCTGAGTAATTCCCCAATCAAGTTTAGGGTCTTCTAGGGATTTTGGGAATTAATGAATTAAGGCTAAATAGGGATTCTCTTAAGTGTTCTTCATCTATAGTTGTTCTTAAAGCTTAAGTTAGATTAGCTACCTAGCTTATGATCATAGGTTGTTTAACACACGGAAGTGCCTGATTAATCGCCTGAAAGAACTTAGATGAGCAATTCGTTCATAGCCAACAGAAGTTGATGTTAAGGCAGATTGTGAACTTATCAGACTTAAACTTTAATGCGTGTTTAGAACTCTAGGTTCAAACGAAATTTTAGAATGCTAGGTTGCTGAACATAGTAGTCGATGCCACATAAGTGGATTTACTATACATTAGTGTTCCGTGTTCACGAATTGTTTGTTAATTTGTTCCCTAAATAGTGCTCTGATTTATATTCTTGATTTCCCGATGAATTTTGTGGACTTGATGCTTTTATTTATCTGAATTTATATCGTTTCTTGCTTGCTTTATTTCATTACAATTAGCACAATTACTTTGTTTGTCTTAGCTTGAATTTTGATTAAAGAGATTGATAGTGTAACAACTTGGTCGTCGTGGATTCGATCCCTAAAGCACTACTTCATTTGTTGTGCACTTGTAGTAGATTCTAAGGTTAAAAAACTCTGTGTATCAAGCTTTTAGTACCGTTTTCGGGGACCAATTTCGTTACCTTTTAATATACAATCATATTTTAGTCTAAGATTTCTTTTACTTACGTTTTTATTTTTGGTTCTTTTTGTGTTTGAGGTTTATGGTCAAGAGAAGTCAAGGCTCTGAACATCTTCTGAACTTTGACAACGAGACACTTCCGAGATTAGAAAGAGAGAATCGCAGAGCTAGAGCAAACAGTGCTACGCTGACCAATCAACTTCCTGAAGATGTTCACGTCAACAATACTGATATGCAGGATCCTAATCCAATGATTCCACAAGATGTTGCTACAGTTGAGACATCAGATTGCAGAACTGCAAAGACTGCACCAATAGCAGAATGTCGACCCTCCACGGCGTCGCACTATAGGCGATCTGGACACGCCTCATCAGTTCTATCATAACAGGTCTGCCATAGTTCTCCTCCTATACAGAGACATGACTATGAGATCAAGCCTTAGTTGATCACTCTGATCAAGCAATATCCCTTTCATTGTCTGCATGCTGAGAACCCAATAGACCATATTGAGAGCTATAAGGACATGTGTAGTACAACCAACTCTAATGGTGTACCTGCAGACTTCATCAAGTGCAAGTTGTTTCCGCATTCTTTGGGAGGTAAAGCGCTTAGATGGGTGAAATCTCTTCCTCTAGGATCTTTGACTACTTGGGAGGAAAGTAGAGCTGCATTCCTAGATCACTTCTACACCAAGTCAAAGACTGCTGCGCTGAGGAACAAGATTACTACTTTCCAGCATTCAGTGAGGCATGGGAAAGGCTTAGAGAATTCATGAGATATTGCCCACACCATGGGTATAGCGATGAGCAGATTCTCAACATCTTCTATGGAAGAGTTGATTGGGAATACAAGAATTCTCTTAATGATGCTAGTAATAGAGACTTCATGACTATGACAGTGAATGAGGCATTTACACTTATTGAGAACTTGGCTGCAAGTTTCAGTAATCGCTGTCAGGACAAAGGATTGATGAGTTGAATGCCAAGATTGACATGTTGATCAAGGCTAATCAGAGAGGAGTTCAGCAGTGTGATGAATTTGGAGAAGTTTTTTTTGCTCAGGGATTCCATGAAGACTCTGAAGAGTTGCAGGATGTCAATTATGTGACTGGCAAGGATATGGGTAGAAGAGAGGATTTATGCAGAACAGAGGGTACAATTATCCTAATATGTCTTACAGGAGTACTAATGTCGATAATCCTCAGGATTAAGTTTATCCCCCAGCTGTCCAGACTTCACAGTTCAAGGGAAATTGCTCGTGTAAAATTCGAGCGTCACTGCAGTATCTTAGAATTATCAGAGGCAGAAGAGTTATGGTCAGAATTTTCAAAGGCAGAATGACGTGCAAAATCCAGGCGCAAATAACTTTCAGCCTGCATTCAGATCCTTTCAGCAACTTGCTCCTCCACAGTATCAGCCACCAGCTGCACTTCTACCAACTCCCAGGATGAGTTGAAGGCTCTCATGCAGCATGTTCTTTAAAACCAGTAGAAGTGTACCACAAAGATCAGTGCCAAAGTAGATGTGATGTACAAGGACCTGAATAGCAAGTATGAAGTAGTCTGAACTCACATCAAGAAGCTGGATATTCAATTTGCTCAGACTGCTGAAGCAATTTAGAGACCTGCAAGAGCTTTACCTGGAAAGGGAGAAAAGAATCCTAAGGAGTTTTGTCAGACTATCACCCTCAGGAATGACAGAGTGCTTGAGACTGTTGATGAGAAAAGCACCACCAATGATGTTGTGATCGACTTGAAGGAAGGTACTGAAGACAATGAGGATGCGTATAAGGATCAGAATGCACCTTCACCACCTATCCCCAAAGAGACTCCTCCAGTTGTTCAGTGAGTGTACGTGCCTAAGATTCCATATCCTTCACCTCCAAAGAAGTCACAAAAGGATTTAGAGGCTGCTAAGTCCAGGTAATGCTAGATGATTTGACTGTGAAGCTACCATTAGTTGATGCAATTCATATGATTTCTTCCTTGAAAAGCTATGTTAAGAAGCTTCTTGCAAACAAGGTTAGTGGAGAAGATGGAGTCATGATGGTAAACAAAGACTGCAGTGCTGTTTTACATAACAAGAAGATCAAGAAAGAAGGAGATACATGGAAGTTTGTTATTTTTGTTCAGATTAGACATATGACGTTTGCTTGCTCTCTTTGTGATTTAGGATCTAGTGTTAATCTGATGCCTTATTCTGTTGCAAAGTGTCTTGGCTTTACTAAGTTCAAGTAGACCAAGATCTCTTTAGTGTTTGCAGATCGTTCAGTGAAGCTTCCTATAGGAGTTCTTGAGGACCTTAAGGTGCAAATAGGCAATGTTTTTGTGCCCGCTGATTTCATTGTTCTTGAGCTAGAAGAAGAGCCTAAGGATCCTCTTATTTTAGGAAGACCTTTCCTAAAGATTGTTGAAGCTATCATTGATGTGAAGAGAGGGCTCATAGACCTCCAACTTGGTGACATTGTGATGCAGTTTGAGATGAACAAGATGCTGAAGAGACCTATGCTAGATGAATAGACATTTGTTGTTGATGATTCAACAGAGATCACCGAGGAAATGACCGAGGAGATCCACTTGAGATTTCTCGAACTACAGCTGAGAGTGATCATGGTTTCTTGGATGTTGATACCAGTGGCTATGCAAAGATGTTTAATTCAAGCCAACAAATAGGGAAGATGGTCTCTTTCATCTCCTTAGATGCGCCACCAAAAGAGCCATCTGGGCCAATCGACAACCCTTGGAGTGAGCTGAAAGCTCCAAAGGTGAAGCTGAAAATGCTTCCAGCAAGGCTAATTTATGCTTTTTTTTGTCCTAATTCTACTTATCCTGTGATTATCAATGCTGAGCTGAACAATGTAAAGACTGCACTGCTGCTATGTGAGCTACGCAAGTATCGAAAGGTGCTTTGCTATTCGCTTGATGACATCACATGTATCTCTCCAGACTTTTGTATGCATAGGATACATGTAGAGGATGAGTCGATGACTTCTGTAGAACATCAGAGACGGTTAAACCCGACTCTAAAAGATGTTGTAAAGGAGATAATGAAGCTTCTAGAGGCTAGTATCATCTATGCTCTAATTGATAGTACTTGAGTTAGTCATGTTCATGTAGTCCCTAAGAAGGGTGGTGTGACTGTTGTGAAAAATGATAGGAATGAGTTGATACCAACTAGAACTGTCACTAGACATAGGATGTGTATTGACTACAGGAAGCTGAATACATCTACTAGAAAGGATCATTTTCCTTTGCCATTCATTGATCAGATGCTTGAGAGATTAGCTAACCATCCTTAATACTGTCTCTTAGATGGTTATTCAAGTTTTTTTCAGATTCCTATTCACCCAGACGATCAAGAGAAGACTACGTTCACATGTCCTTATAGCACTTATGCTTACCGCATAATGCCATTTGGACTGTGTAACGCTCCAGCAACCTTCCAGCGATGCATGATGTTGATTTTTACTAACTTGATAGAAGACTTAATGGAAATTTTTATGGATAATTTTTCTATCTATGGATCATCTTTTTCTGTGTGTCTTTCTAACTTGTGCAAGGTTCTTCAGCGCTGTCAGGAGAAGCATCTGGTGTTAAACTGAGAGAAATGCCACTTCAGGGAGAGAGATGGGATTGTGCTTAGTCACAAGATTTCAGAGAAGGGAATCGAGGTTGATAGAGCTAAGATCGAAGTGATGACAAGTCTGCAGCCTCGAGATACAATTAAAGAAATCATAAGTATTCTAGGACATGCTGGGTTTTACAAGCGCTTCATAAAGGACTTCTCAAAGATAGATAGACCTTTAATACAACTGTTGTGCAAGGACGTGAAGTTCGAGTTCGATAATGCTTTCTTAGAGGCCTTCCTCATGATCAAGGGGGCACTTGTGAGCGTACCGATTGTTCAGCCACCAGATTAGAAGCTTCCTTTTGAGGTGATGTGTGATGCTAGTGATTATGCAGTGTGAGCTATTTTGGGACATCGGAAAAACAAGAAGCTTTATGTCATCTACTATGCCAACATGACTCTAGATGATGCACAATGTAAGTATGCTACACCTGAGAAAGAGCTACTTGATATTGTGTTTGCTTTTGAGAAGTTCATGTCCTACTTGGTGGGTTCTAAGGTGATTGTGCATACTGATCATGTTGCGCTGCGATACCTTCTATCTAAGAAGGATGCTAAGCCGAGACTGCTGAGATGGATTCTTTTGCTGCAAGAGTTCGATCTTGAGATCAAAGATAAGAAGGGCATTGTGGAGTTGTAGATCATTTGTCTCGACTGCGCATTGAGGATGAGGTTCCGCTGATTGATAGTCTTCCTGAAGAGTATGTTTACGCCATCTATAAGACACATGATAGTTACTACACATCTGTGCGCAGTCCTCCGCCCAATGCTCCTAAGATTCCATGGTTCGCGGATATAGCTAATTACTTGGCTGCAGAGGTAAAGCCCGATAAGTTCTTTGGTTAGAGAAAGAAGAAGTTCCTTCATGACATCAGACATTACTTATGGGATGAGCCTTACTTGTTCAAGCAGTGTTCAAACGATATTTTCAGAAGATGTGTTTCAGAGGAAGAAGTACTTGGGATTCTATTTCACTGTCATTGATCCGCTTATGCTGGACATTTTGCTACTTCTAAGACTGTGTCTAAGGTACTCCAAGCTGGTTTCTGGTGGCCTACTATGTTTCGTGATGCCAATGCCTTTGTTTTGAAGTGTGATTCCTGCTAGAGGCAAGAAAATATCAGCAAGAGGAATGACATGCCTTATAACTTTATTCTCGAAGTTGAGGTATTTGATGTGTGGGAAATCTATTTTATGGGTCTATTTCCATCATCATATGGAAATCAATACATCTTGGTAGCTGTGGATTATGTATCCAAATGGGTTAAAGCACTGACTAGCCCAACCAATGATGTCAAGGTGGTCTCCAAGATGTTTAAGAACATCATCTTTGCACGGTTTGGTGTACCTCGCATTGTCATCAGTAATGAAGGTTCTCAGTTCATCAACAAGACCCTTGAGAATCTCCTAAGGAAGTACGGAGTCAAACATAAAGTTGATACACCTTATCATTCTTAGACAAGCGGACAAGTTGAGATTTCTAACAGGGAGATCAAGAACATTTTGCATAATACAGTGAGCACAACAGGGAAGGATTGGTCTGGTAAGCTTGATGACGCTCTTTGGGCCTATAGGACTGCTTTCAAGACACCTCTTGGTACTACACCATTCCATCTTGTCTAAGAAATCATGTCACCTTCCACTGGAGCTTGAGTAGAAGGCAACATGGGCTGTAAAATTACTGAATTTTGTTATAAAATTCGCTGCTGAGCAACGGACACTGCAACTGCATGAGCTAGAGGAGATTCGTCATATGGCTTATGAGAACTCCATAATCTACAAGGACCGCACAAATGCTTATCATGACAAGAGGATCATTCCCATGAACTTTGCTGCTAACGATAAGGTATTGCTATTTAACTCACGTTTGAAGCTTTTTCAAGGAAAGTTGAGATCAAGGTGATCTGGACCATTCACTATCAAATAAGTGAGGCCATATGGAGCTGTTGTGGTTAATGGACAACGCCTTAAGCCATACTTCGCGGACACTGCCATCACTGAGGATGAACACATTCTCCTATATGATATGTCCAATGTCTAAAGGGTTGCTAAGTTAAACTAATGACTGAAAACAAGCGCTTAATGGGAGGTAACCCACTGGTAAGTGTACATAATTTTTTTTTTGGTGCTCATTTTTGGTTTTGATTTTTAGTATTTCAATATTTCAAAAAAAAAGGGAGCTCGAGATATAAGGGAGACCGATCGGTCCACAACAGCCTCCAGATTTGCGAGCATTGGAGAGACTGATCTCATTTGCTGGGATCGATCGTTCTAAGCACAAATCAAGTCGATGGAACCGGACCGATCGATCCTCATATGAGGTAAATTTGCGAGCATTAAGATGATCGAACGATCTGCTGGGACCGATCGATCCAGAGGAAAGCATTTAGACGGAGGAGGAAGATCGATCGGTCTAATATTTAGGACCGATCAATCCTAAAAATTCAAAATTGCAATAAGGGTGATCGACTAATCGATCCAGTTTTAGGACCGATCGATCGACCGGCTCAGGTAGGTTAACTTTGTCAAAAATCAGTTCAATTAACTTAAATTGAACCGAAAAACACGTGAATTGCCTATAAGAAAAGTTTTTTGGATCAACACCTCATTCCCTCTCTTCTTCCTCCATTTTTTCGCGAAAATCACCCATTTTTCTCAAATTTTCAATTGCTCATAACTTTTTTGTTTCTCAACCGATTTGAACGATTTTTGGCTCTAATCCACTCGAAGTTTCACCCTCTCTTTGATTATCTACTCCTCTTTCTCGATATGCAAAGGTATGGTTTCCTACATCCTTTTTTTATTCCACGAAAATTAGGTGTTTTTGAGGAATCCGAGAGATAGTTTGGGATGGATGTAGGAAACAACCTCAGAGAAAGTTGTCCATAAGAGAAAAGCCTAAGGCTCCCGTTACTAATACTGTGTCTACGACGCGTGCACCCTGGCCGCGACCTGCGGGTACACCATTCAATATTACCGAGAGTTCAGTTTCCCAGATGCGAACACGAGTCATATACATTCACAGACAAAAGGGGGAGAATTGGTTTGATTATCACTTCACGTTCTACAACCAGCTCCTGAGAAATGAGATCGTCCCGACTAAGTTCGTTTGTAGCGCCACACTGAAGTGTTTTGGTATATTTGAGGATGTGACTGGCATTCTGGACGGGACTATGGCTTATCAGGCGTACCCACTTTACCCAGAGCTGTCAAACAGTTTCTCGCCTCTTGTGATGTTCACTTCAGTGATGTTGCACATCCTTCTACGAGCGAGGCTTCTCTGACATATCTGTCTAGCGCATACCTCTATGAGATCTCTATTCGAGAGCTCTGTGATCTCTATGGCTTCGACCGTACTGCTAGCGGTTTGAAGTTCTACTCCATTTCCCCGCAAATGACGAAGTTATGGCACTTGATCGCGGGCGGTGGTTTTGAACCATGATCTTCGAAGCTGACACATATAATGAACCTAGCGGTTCGCATTGCAGCTAAGATTTTGGGAGCTGTTTTCACTGGCAAGGAGGAGACTGGAGCGTTGAAGACGGATGAGTTAATCATATTGCACTTCAGGATCACCCCAGCAGTTCAAGATCTTTACCCCGATACCTCTTCATATGCACATGAGGTCAAGTTGGGTTTGGTTTTTGCTGAGATGCTCACCACGAGGTGTTTTCGAGGGACAATCAAGGTACCTAAGAGAGAGACGATTGGGAGTCTTCTGACTCCTATCTTCAGGCACCATCAGATTGATCTTGGCGCCACTGAGACAGTTGACACAATTCACCAGTTCAGTTTGCAATACTTCTACAACTGCAAATATTTGCGAGACGGAGATATTTATCGGTACATTGACCGCGCATGTATTTCTCACTCCATTCCATTACCTAACTAGGCTATCGCTTTGGTCACATGCAGAGCAAACCTTGAGTTTCTGCCGCATGGTGGCGATGACCAGCCTCACCCGGCCGTTGCCGCTGCACCTTGCCAGAGTCGATATTCCTGCCCCGATCCGGTACCGGATTCCTTTGCTACACAGGCTACAACCTCATTACAGACTATGATGGAGGATCTCCTTCATGAGTACACAGCGGAGTATGACCTCCAGCCACTTTCGGATTTTCATTGACTGGGACTATCAGAGATGGATGATCAAGTCCACTAGGCGTAGCCACTCGATGAAGCAGCGCATTTGGGGAATGCTTAGGAGGATCAGAGTGTTGAGACCCTCTTGCTTTACCGATCCATCGCCGACAGAGAGAGATGATGATGCCGGACAGAGTGGCAGCGCCAACCCGTATGATCACTGAGCGTATCAATTCTTTTTATCTCTTCTGTTTATCGTACTTTTATTTTTCTTCTTTGTTTTTGCGTAAGTCATGTTTCCTTCAGATTTATTTTGCGTAAGTCATGAAGTAAGTCCGGGGGAGGACACTTGCTGTGACTAACGCTATTTTCTTTGTTTCTTTTGTTTCTTTTTTGAGTCATTTTGATGTTTTTCTTGAGTCAGTTTTATTTTATTGTGTCAAAACTTTTGTAGGGAACTATGATTTTTTGAGGTATTATCACATTTTTATGACCCCTTTATTTCACTTTTAGAAGAAATTATCACGCAAAGATGCAAGCGAGGCATAGAAAATTTTTTAGTGAGACCATTATTTGTTTTGCCTTTGAATTACCAAAATGCAACCGATAGAAAAAATAAAATGATACCTTAGAAGAGTAGGGAAAATTTTGTTGCCAAAGTGGAAGAAATGGGAGAAAATGAACCATAGTAAGATAGTCTATGTGATCAGTTTCTGATTGAAAGAGAATTCATGTGTCCCTTGATCGATATCCCCTCGATGAGACCGCACTTAAAAATTACAGAGATCGGTATGGTGAATTCAGATTTCTCATCAGGATTGTGGAGTTTGTTTGGGACATATGTGCAGTCTAAGGGAAGTACAAGGTGGTCTCGTTTCTATCATGTATGTTTTCATGTGGCTTACTAAAAAGAATGCTTATATGGTGTTTCTTAGGATGAAATGAGATCTTGTGTTTTCAACCTTCTTTTTCATTCTTAGTTTTTCTGTTTGCTTGAGGACAAGCAAAAGACTAAGTTTGAGGGAGTTCATATATTGCATTTTTGGCGTATTCTGACACTTGTTTTTAATTAGTTTTTGAGTCTTTTGTTGTCTTTTTAGTGTCTTTTCAGGTTGAAACAAGCCAAAATTGGATTTATGAGCTCTACGCACAAATTGGATCAAAATGACTGAATGAAGTTTCTGAAGGCTTGGACCAATCGGTCTCTTCTTTAGGATCGATCGGTCTCAAATTCATTCACACACACAAAAATGAATAAGTCAACCTGACCGATCGATCTCATCTTTAAGACCGATCGGTCTGCTATCTTAAAGATTTGTGAGTATTCCAGAGACTGATCGATCTAGTTGGATCGGTCGGTCTAGTATCAAGCATCAGACCTGTCTCAAGGGATCGATCGGTCCACCCTTTAGGCTCGATCGATCCAGTATCATGAAGAATTGCGAGCTTTCAAGAGATCGAGCACTCTGCTATGATCGGTCGATCCACCATGCGAAGCGTCGGGGCCATCTTACGATCCGAATCCAAAATTCCAAAATTTCCATTTTTGGCCCGATTTGAGTTGGCCTAAAACATGTTTTTAGACTCATATAATTAGGTTTCTGCTTCAGTTTTCAGACATCATTTATTCTTATTCTTACCCGTTTTTTGTTTTTTCTCTGGAACTTCAAGCATAGAGATTTTGCATTGTATTTGGGAGAAGATTTTTGAACTCTTTTCTATTCTAATTCAGTATTTTATTATGTTTAGCCATTTATCTTTGATTGTTCTTGCTATTATGTCTGAGTAGTTCTCCAATCAAGTTTAGGGTCTTCTAGGGATTTTGATAATCAATGAGTTAGGGTTAAATAGAGATTCTATCTTAAGTGTTCTTCATCTATAGTTGTTCTTAAAGCTTAAGTTAGATTAGCTACCTAGCTTATGATCATAGGTTGTTTAATACACAGAAGTGCTTGATTAATCGACTGAAAGAACTTAAATGAGCAATTCGTCCTTAGTCAACGGAAACTGATGTTAAGGCGGATTGTGAACTTATCGGACTTAAACTTTAATGCGTGTTTAGAACTCTAGGTTTAAACGAAAGTTTAGAATGCTAGGTTGTTGAACATAGTAGTCGATGCCACGGAAGTGCACTTGCTATACATTAGTATTCCTTGTTCAAGAATTGTTTGTTAATTTGTTCCCTAAATAGTGCCATGATTTATATTCCTGATTTTCCGATGAATTCCCTGGACTTGATGCTTTTATTTATTTGAATTTATATCCTTTTTTGCTTGCTTTATTTCATTACAATCACCACAATTACTTCGTTTGTCTTACCTTGAATTTTGATTAAAGAGATTGATAGTATAACAACTCGGTCTTCGTGGATTCGATCCCTAAAGTACTACTTCATTTGTTGTGCACTTGCAGTAGATTCTAGGATTTAAACTCTGTGTATCAGTAACGTTAGAGTTTAAGCTTGTGATTCTTCTTTTGTAAACAATGTTCCTAACAATTGGCTCCATAATTTGATATAAGTTTTTATTTACAGAATAAGATGAAAAAAAAGTTGAAAAAAGTTTGTAACGGAAACAATATGACAATAAGTAAAGTTTATTTTTTAATATTAATAATTAGATCGATAAGATTAGGTTCATTGCCTAAATATTAAAAGTGAAGTAAAGTAGAATTCAAACTCAGTACATGATGCCAATTTAGATAAGGAATAAGGCAATTGAGCCACGTGGTTTTTGGTGATAGGTAAAGTTATTGAGTTGAATATATATATAGTTTTTGGTGATAGGTAAAGTTATTGAGTTGAATATATATATATATATATATTTATAGAAGAAAGAAATACATTGGTGTGTGTGGTAAGTAATTAAGTAAAGTAAGTTGACTTCATTTACGACCACATATGGAGGAAATGGACAAGTGTCAATATTTGGTGAGTCAGTGTAACTAAATGCATGGATCCCATCATTTAGATTCATACTAGGATTGTCAACCCTGAAATCGCATTTTTAGGTAATGCATTACTAAAAAAATATTTTATTTTGTGAACAAAATCTTAAGCCCTGGTTGGAAATACTTAAAGCTGCTAGCAGTTTAAAGTATAAGAAGTTTGAACTCTGAAGCATAAGTTGTATGCTTTGTATACAAAATTAAGTTTTAAGATTAGAATAGCTTTGAACATCTTTGTTCAAAATTACAAAATTAGTCATACATTCTCTTTACCGTTGTTAATCTTTTAGAAATCAAATCTCAATTATTTTGTTTGATCTAGTTCATTGTTGTTGTTTTGGAGTACAATGAAGTTCTGGGTGAAGGAGCTTCGAAGACTGTGTAAGAAGTTATGGATCACTTCTTCTCTTCTTTGATGCATGCTAATGTGTCTCTCAAAATTTTTCCAAATAAAACCCATTTGTGATCCATCATAAATCTTGGATTTTTCCTTTTGATTTAATATAATCGTTTAAAAGGGATTAAAAACAAAAAGTTGAC
>WJSH01006811.1:25158-35243 GCA_009757365.2 Lepidium campestre | reverse complement strand
ATGCATTAGTTTTCTTTATATATACATAAAATATTTATAATATTAATATATAAGATATATGTTTACTTTATGAATATATATAAATCCTAAACAAGAACATATTTCAAATAAAAATATCTATAAGAGTAAATAAATAAGACAAATATAAGATAATAACAATATTATATAAATAATTTTTATGTTCATGTTTTTATTACAAATTTAGATATATTTTGTATATATAAACAATAATATGATTAAAAAAATTGTATATGAAAATGAGTCAGAAAAATTGGTATTTCACAAAAATAAATGAGTTTTAGTGCAGATATATATATTTTTATGAGCTTATATGCAGTGACGGAACCAAAGAATTTATCTATAGGTGTCAACATATTTTTAAACAAAAAATAACTTATAAATTTAATTTTAAAACTGTCATTACACATATTTGTATTAAAGATATATCGTAAGTTCATTCATAATTTTAAAATTTTGTTACTGTTTCATTTGTTACAATGTTTTATGCTTTACTTGTTCATTGTTGCTTATTTTTTCACTGTTTTATTTGTCATATTTAGAAAACAAAATTCACTCATATATCCTAATTTGTAAACATATGTAAATGGAACTTGATTAGTGAAATATTTGACTTAAAAACAAAATAATGTAACATACCAAGATTTTTTTAATTATATTTGCTAATTTGGTTGAGAAAAAATAATGATGAAAAAAGAATAGAAAATATAACACAATAACAATAAATTAATTAATTAAGTTTATTATTAAAAAACTAATGAATTTTAACTTGAAAAATATGAGTCTATTTGATTTTATATTAGGCTAACATGTAATTATTAATATCAAATATATTTTTATTGGATTATTATATATATATGTATATATATATATATTTAATGGGGTCAAAAATTATTTAGGAATGGGATCAATTTTTAGATAAATGACAAAATATATACAAATATTTGAAAATTCACGGGTGTCAATTGACACCCTTTGCCATACCTTACCTCCGCTCCTCTTTATATGAGTAATAAGCAAACATTGGTAAAAATTTCTCATTGTCAAGGAGTGATCCACGCCAAATGAAGTTATGGCCGTTGGATTTAAATAAAGCTAAATGAAGTTATGACCATTGGATTAGTGAAAATATTAAGAAGAAGTCACATGTGTTGGTTAAGAAGCAAGAAAGAGAAAGAGAGCCGTTTAGCTCTTGTCCCTTTCATGTGTTGGGATCCGCGGCTTCACCTCGGGATCCATGGAGCCTCCTCCATTTATTTCCTCTTTAGGAGGCTCTACATTGTTGTACATTGCCCTTGTTTGTAAACCCTAGATACCTTAGCTAGTATATATATATTTGTGTAGTTGTATTGTTCATATTCAAGAAATGAGAAAATCATTCTTCCGTTCTCTCTAATCTCTTAACCACAACTCTTCTCTCTTCAAATCTCAAACTCTATTCTTCTTCTATTATCTCATTCAAACTTGGCTAAACTCCTAAAATCTATATGGTATCAGAGCTTAAGATCTCTTAAAGCTCTCATACTCCTCTGAAAATCTCTACTCTCTTTCTTTCTCCATTGTCTCTCTTTAAACTCTCCTATTAACCATTGGGTAATAGAGTGTCTCCTTGAAATTGTGATGGATAATTCCAAGAACTTTGCTGTTCATGTTACTCTCAAGGGCGTTAACTTCTTGTTGTGGTCAAGAACCATCAAAATCGTGTTAAGTGGTCGTGGACTTTGGGCTCACATCGAAGGAGAAGCTCCAAAGAAGGCGGTTTGATATGTTGGTAAGGAAAAAGAAGGTGAAGATGCTAGTGTTATGGTGGCTGTTGATGAAGAGAAGGCCAAATGGTATCAAGACGATTAAGTGGCCCTTGCAATCATCTAAAGCTCACTAGATCCGTCTATCCATGAACCTTACTCATACTGTGAAAGTGCAAAGCATTTGTGGGAAACTCTCGCTAAGGTGTATGGAAACCTCTCAAATCTCAGCCGTGTGTATAAGGTGAAGAAGGCCATCAATGATCTAAGCCAAGAGGATATGGAATTGACTCAATGGTTTGGAAAGTATAGGTCACTTTGGGCTGAGCTTGAAATGCTAAGGCCACCAACGGTGTATCCGGTGGTGTTAGGTGAGAGACTTGAACAAGACAAAGTGTTTGGTCTAATGTTGAACCTCAACATTGCTTATGGGGATTTCATTCGTCATCTCCTAAGGCAAGATAAACTCTCAAGCCTTGAAGAAGTGTGTGGCTTCATCTAAAGGGAACAAGCATCTCAGAGTTTACCTGGTGGTAAGGGGGAGCTTGCTATTGCCAACAAAGCTTCATACCGTCAAGAGGAGAAGAAGGTTTGGGTGTGTGACCATTGTAAGAAGAAAGGCCACTCCAAAGACCGTTGTTGGATTCTCCATCCTCACATCAAACAAAACAACCATGGGATAAGCCTCGGGCCAATATTGTAAGCGAGGAACCTCCAGTTCAAGCGGGCGGTGCATCATCCTCACAAGCAGTTGTTGGTGGTGCAACAGTGGCAACATATGGTGAATTTGTGAGGAGGACGGACCTTGATGAACTCATCAAAACCATCAATGCTCTAAAGGAGTCCGGTAACTCTTTCTATGTATCCAAAATTACAAAACCCTTGGTTATAGATTCCAGGGCAACTCATCATATGATTAGCAATGCTAGGTTGCTTGAGAACTTGAAACCGGCTTTAGGTAGTGTGAGTATTACGGATGGAAAGAAAGTTCCCATTAATGGTATAGGAGATCTCAAGTTATTTGATAAGGAGTCTAAAGCTCTATACATGCCAACTTTTACATCTAACTTGTTAAGTGTTTATAAAATCGTGTGTGACTTGAATTGTAAAGCTATCTTCGATCCTAACAAGGTCTGTTTTCAGGATACTAAAAGTGGTCGTATCATTGGAGAAGATGTTAGTAAGGATGGCCTTTACTTGCTAAAGGAGACCAAGAATAGTCCAACTCTATCGTTTGATTCAAGTTCTTCTAGTTTATCTAATGCTTTTGTTTCTAGCCTTAGTAATGATGTGTTGTGGCATGCTCGTTTAGGACATCCACATTCTCGTGCTTTGAGTTTAATGTTGCCTAATTTTTTGTTTAAGAATGACAATTGTGAAGCTTGTATACTTGGGAAACATTGTAAATCGGTGTTTTCTAAGTCTTCAACTATTTATGAGAATTGCTTTGATCTTATTCATTCCGATGTGTGGACTTCACCTTGTGAATCTAGAGATAACCATAAATATCTCGTGACCTTAATAGATGAAAAATTAAAACTCACTTGGTTAACTTTACTTCCTAACAAAGATCGCGTCCTTGAGGCATTCACTAACTTTCAAAATTATGTTTTGACTCAATATAGTACCAAGATTAAGATTCTAAGATCCGACAATGGAGGGGAGTACACAAGTCATGCATTCAAACAATTTTTTGCCAAACATGGAATAGTTCATCAAACAACTTGCCCACATACACCACAACAAAATGGTGTAACCGAGAGGAAGAATAAATACCTCATGGAGGTGGCTAGGTCTATGATGTTTCATGCAAATGTACCCAAGAGATTTTGGAGTGATGCCGTGGTTTCAACATGCTATCTCATCAACCGCATCCCCACAAGAGTTCTTAATGATATCTCTCCATTTGAGGTACTAAATGCAACTAAACCATCTATTGAACACTTACGTGTATTTGGGTGTGTTTGTTTTGTATTTACTCCAGGAGGATAAAGGACTAAACCTGATGCTAAGAGTGTGAAAGGCATGTTCATTGGCTACTCTATTACTCAAAGGGTTACAAATGTTATGTTCCGGAGCTAAGACGTGTAGTGGTGTCAAGAGAAGTTATGTTTGTAGAAGACAAAGGGTATTGTGAGGAAAAAGATTTAGAGAACCTTCAAGATTTATCTCACAACACCTCGGACCGTGCCTTAGGTCTATGAAGACTTCTTGAAAAGCTTGGGGTCGGTGACTTTAATGATAGCCTACGTCCCGAGCCATGTAATGACAAGGGCCAAGATGAAACTGAGCCGGTGCAAGAGTCATTCTCACACAATGAAGAGAAACCCATGGACGGCCTAAGTCCACAGACCGCTGAACCAAGCAGTGTCATCACTTCACCATCGCATCTTGGCCAGAGTGCAGATTGCGGCCTTACATCGAATCACGGCTGGAGTACGGCCAGAGTGCAGATCACGGCCGGAGCGCGGATTATGGCCTAGACATGGATTGCGGCCGTAGTGTGGAATTGGACAATTATGTGACTGTTGAGGCTGTTGAATCTAAGGATACTACATCCGTGGAAGAAAATGCTAAGAAGGAGTCAACGACCGCGACACTCTAATGTCTACTTCAACAATGTGGTCGAGGCTCATCGATACAAATAGTGTGCAGTTTGGCTATGGTACCGGTGGAGCATCAAACCTTTATCTCCCAACTTGATCATAACTTTGTGCCAAGGACCTATGATGAAGCAAAAGAACACAAAGTGTGGTGTGATGCTATTGGAGAAGAACATGGGGCCATGGACCGCAACCATACATGGGATGAAGCATAGTTACCAAGTAAAAAATGGGTTGTGACTTCTCGGTGGATCTTTACTATCAAGTATAAGAGTGATAGTCAAATTGAGAGGCACAAGGCTAGGCTTGTGGCACGCGGCTTCACCCAAATATATGGTGAAGACTATCATGACACCTTTGCCCCGATAGCCAAGCTCCATACGATGCGTGTGGTGTTATCCCTGGCCACCAACCTTGATTGAGATTTGTGGCAAATAGACGTGAAGAACGCATTTCTTCAAGGAGAACTCGAGGATGAGGTCTACATGGCTCCTCCACCGGGATTGGAACATATAGTAGCCCCGGGAATGTGCTTCGGCTTAGAAAAGCCATTTATGATCTTAAACAATCCCCACGTGCATGGTACCACAAGTTGAGTGTCACATTGAGAGACCGTGGTTTTAAAAGGTCGGAGGCGGATCACACCCTCTTCACCCTTCAAAGTACGGAATGTATAGTAGTTCTTCTAATCTATGTGGATGATATTATCATCACCGGGAGTAACAAAGAGGGCATTCAAGGTAGCAAGGCACATCTTAAATCCGTCTTTGATACTAAGGATTTAGGTGAAATGAAGTACTTCCTTGGGATTGAAGTGTGCCGTTCAAAGGAAGACCTCTTCTTATCTCAAATGAAGTACACCTGTGATCTTTTGAATGAGTGTGATGTAGGTGCTCGTATTCCCAAGACTCCACTTGAGAATGCCTACAAAGCAACGCGCAAGGGGGAGAATGATGATCAACCGTTTGAAGATGTTCATCAATATCGGAAAATGGTAGGTAAGTTGATATATCTTACTATAACACGACCGGACTTGTGTTTTACAGTGAACTAAATAAGCCAACACATGAAAGCCCCCCAAGATGTGTCATTAGAAAATGGTAGATCGGATTCTTAGGTACCTCAAAGGAACTCTGGAGCAAGGTATATGGATGAGTTGGAATGAAAACACAACTCTTATCAGATATTGTGATGCGGATTGGGCCGGATATAGACAAGACCGCAAGTCAACAACCAAATATTGTACATTTCTTGAAGGTAACCTAGTTACTTGGAAAATTAAGAAGCAAAAAGGTGGTGTCTTGTTCAAGTGCGGAAGTCGAGTATAGAGCAATGAGAAAGCTCACATATGAACTCATATGGTTAAAGGCTTTGCTTAAGGACTTAGGGATTAAGTCACAAGAACTAATTACAATGCATTGTGACAACCAAGCGGCCATTCATATTGCATCAAACTCGGTGTTTCATGAGAGAACAAAGCACATTGAGGTTGATTGCGACAAAGTTCAAGAAAAGGTATAACAAGGAGTGATACTACCATGCTATACAAGGAGCTCAGATCAACTAGCGGACATTTTCACCAAGGCCGCAAGCTCTATGGTGTGCAAGTTCGTGTATTCAAAGCATGTGTTGATCAATCTACCTAAGCCGTGACCATGATCCATACTCTTTTTCCCTTAGGTGGTTTTGTCCCAATGAGTTTTCCACTAAGGTATTTAATGAGGTGGGGAGTTACAACTATCAAGCTTGTCCTTAGTATTTTATTGCAGATTCAAGCTTGAAGGGGAGTGTTAAACTTTAGGAGAAAAGTAATGAATGACTTAGTGTGAAGATCAACGAAGAAACAACTTGAACTTCATGCAACCAAAGTTGTCTCATTGTCAAGGAGTGATCCAGCCAAATGAAGTTATGGCCGTTGGATTTAAATAAAGCTAAATGAAGTTATGACCGTTGGATTGGTGAAGATATTAAGAAGAAGTCACATGTGTTGGTTAAGAAGCAAGAGAGAGCAACAAAGCCGTTTAGCTATTGTCTCTTTCATGTGTTGGGATCCGCGGCTTCACCTCGGGATCCATGGAGCCTCCTCCATTTCTTTCCTCTTTAGAAGGCTCTACATTGTTGTACATTGCCCTTGTTTATAAACCCTAGATACCTTAGGTAATATATATATTTGGGTAGTTGTATTCTTCATATTCAAGAAATGAGAAAATCATTCTTCCAATCTCTCTAATCTCTTAACCGCAACTCTTCTCTCTTCCGATCTCAATCTCTATTCTTCTCCTATTCTCTCATTCAAACTTGTCTAAACTCCTAAAATCTATAAGCTAAACCGTCAGCAAGCTGATTAGCATCTCTATACGTGTGAGAAATTCGAACTATCCAGTTCTTTTTGAGAAAGCCATAGCACAGATGTATCAGGAATGAAAGGGGGTGAGATTCACCAATCCATTTCGTAAGAAAACTAATTACTAACTTAGAATCAACCTCCAACTCCACATGTGTAAACCTCTTCTCCTATGCTAAAAATAAGGCATAGTAGACACCCCAAAGTTCAGCTAAAGGTGCAGCACAAATGCCTATATTAAGAACAAAACCCCTAACCATGTCCCCCTTTAGAGTCTCAAATAACATATCCCGCATACGCTAGTCCATAATTTCCTTTGGATGTCCCATCAGTATTTACTTTACACCATAAACCCGATGAAGGAACCCACAAAATTAGTCTCAAAACTCGATTCATGTGCACACCTGAATCATGCTGCAGTGAGTCCGCTCAAAAGACCTCACGGGCTAGATCCTTGATAAACTTGACTCGATCTCGACATTTCTCATTACAACCAAAGATGTTACCACACCGCCACTTCCATCCCCACCTTACAGCCATGTCAAAAGAAGTTGACCATGGACAATCTTCATGAAGCCTCTCGTCACTCAGATTATCATAAAACCACACAAGAATCGATTGAGAAAGGGAGATTTTGTCTTCTGAGAGGGTATAATTCTTCTCCAAATCCCATCCATAGCAGGAAAATCTCGCAACACACGTGAAGAATTGACTCCTTTGCTACTCTACAAATCCGACATGTACTGGAGGCAGAGAGATGATGACGATGCCGCTCTTATTCTGTAAGTAAGACGTGATGAATGCCCAACCACAGAAAAATCCGCACTCGCTCTGGAACCTTCACTCTCCAGACCCGATAAAAAATTTGACCCATATCAGGTCTAGTTGTGTTGTTGTGGGTGATAAATTCACACGCCTATGACACCAAAAAAAACCCATTAAAGGAACCCTTCTAAGATAATAGATTTGAAACTCCTGTAATTTGATCAACAACAAATGCTCCCAACCACAATCGAACCTCGGTGGAGATAAAAGGATCAATTTTATGTCTTACCCAGCATGTATCTGAATTCAATAGCTCACAAACTCGGCTTTGCTGAAGCTCACTCGGAAGATCAGCAACAAGATTATCCAAAAGTGAGTCTCCGATAACCACCAGTCCAACCAAAATCGAATATGTTTGCCATTGCCCAAGACCCAGCTTAAACCCAGTAAAACTACTTCAGTTAAACTGTTTCTAATTCCTTTCCACGTGGAGGATCTCTGTTTTGCTTGTAATTATATTAAACAATAATAAGAAAAAATTACTCAAATACTTTTTAATTATATCATAATTACTTAAATATTATAAAACCAAAATAATAACGACTAGGATCGGTATAAAAACCTGATTAGGCCAGAGTCACTCGGGATTCTAGATAGATGTATTCTAGAGAGATGTCAGAGAAGAACTTTTCTTATTCGATTTTGGTAATGGAAGGTGTATTTATAACTCTATTACATAATGTTCCTATATATAGTAGTTGACATGGGATCCACACAAATTTAGATTGTTGACGCTTGTACAATGACTAATACAAAAGTTTGCATTGTCATTGTTTTAATGACACATTCATAACAATCTCCCAAACAAGTGTCGACTATTGTGTCTTCATCGTCTTTTGTTGCCTCGTTAAAAACATTTTCATGGAAAACCTAGTGGAAAAGATCATAGAAAAAAAGAGTACAACGACACAAGTTCTCCCTCGAATCATGAAGGTCACATGTTACACATCTTGGCGATGACACATTCCAATTTGATGAATATATTTTCTTCATGATAGTTCGTCGACTAGACATATCATTTTCCAATATCTTTATTGTTCCTCGTTGTCTCGTTAAAAACTTTATTGAAAAACCTAGTGGGAAAAACCATAGGAAGGAAAAAAGAGTACAACGATACAAACTCCCCCTGAAATGATGAGGGTTGCATTTTACACATCTTGTGGAGGACGCGAATCAATCTTATAGTCATACATGTCCTTTGTTGTCTTGTGTTTCCTTGTTAAAAACCTTTCCTGGAAAACCTGATGGAAAAAACCAGAGAAAGGGAAAAATAGTAAAATAACGCAGACTCCCCCTCAAATGTTGAGAATCACATATTACACATCTTGTGTTCTACCAAAATACTTTCTGCTCTTTTTGCTACACTATGCTTCTCAGGTTCTTTCTATTTTCTAGGATTCTTATCCTTAGAATCAAAAGGTCTACCACGCTTCAAGCGGGTTATAGACTTTTGTCTATTATCTGTTTTTTCATGTTCTTGTGGTATTTCAATCGAGCATGAACATTTGCAGCAAGAACATGTGACTCAATCACTATCTTAGTATCTGTAAATGAATTTAGAAGCTGATTTGTAATACTTCGCAAATGCATAATCCGTTGAACTTCTATTTCAGACTGTTTTGTAGGAGGATCAAAATGTAGAGTGATGGTATATACCATTTGATATCCTTCCTACATGGTTATTATCTCCCCCTATAACAAGGTATACTTTCTCATCAAAGTGAAAATCCGCAAAACGTACCATAAACATGTCACTAGTTTGGGGTTCTAGGTACCTCATAATTAACGGAGAATCACAACCAACATAGATTCCTAACCTCCTTTGTGGTCTTATCTTTGTACATTTTAGAGGTGCAATAGGTACATATACTCCACAACCAAAGATTCTTAGATGGGAGACATTTGGTTCACGACCAAATGCTAACTATAGTAGAGAATATTTATGATGTGCACTTGGCCTTATCTGAATAAGTGCTTCTGCATGCAAAATAACATGTCCCATACTGAGAACATGCAACACATGTCATGTTATTTCCCAAACATATCTCATTGGGTGTCAATGAATGACCGACCATGTGAGCTCTCTATTATTTTTCGTAACATTATGGTGCCTGGATGTCTAAGGCGATCATGCCACAATGTGAAATCATCATGATTTCCTTTGATCACTAGATTTAGATTCAACTACATATATATAAGTATGATGCAAACCATAAGGAAGTTCTGGGATCTTTTTCTTTTGATCACTAGGTGAAATTCAACTGCATCTATATAACCATGGTGCAAACCAGAAGGAAGCTTTGGGATCTATTTCCTTTGATAACCATATGAGATTCAACTGCATCTATATAACCATGATGCAAACCAGAAGGAAGTTATGAGATCTCTTTCCTTTGATAACAAGGTGAGATTCAACTGCATTAATATAACCATAGTGCAAACCACAAGGAAGCTATGGGATCTATTTCCTTTGATAACAAGATGAGATTCAACTGCATCTATATAACCTTAGCGCAAACCAGAATGAAGTTTTGGGATCTCTTTCCTTTG
>WJSH01006810.1:1638-19954 GCA_009757365.2 Lepidium campestre | reverse complement strand
TTTTTTATGTTAACAATGAATCGATAAGACTCGATCACAGGCAGTCTGGTACTAAGTTAGGTGTTCCAATTGGAACAGAGTAAAATTTGAATTGGTCATCTAGTGCTAAGCTAGATGAGAGGCAATCCAAGTGTACCACCTGCTTTTTGGTCCATATAAAATTCGAACTTACCACCTGTTAATGTTCCATATGCTTTTTATTCAGTTTTATATTTCCTTATTATCATATATTTTGGTATTATATAACTTCTCAAGAAGTTTAGAAACATATAATATAATGTTTCTTAAAGAGCTGAAGTCAATTTTTTTGCTAAGAAGCTGTTGTAGTTAATGGCATTTTGGGCTCGAGGATACCAAACTTAATATAGAATTCGAAATGGAATTAAATTCCAAAACTAAACACTTCCATAACTCTTAACTAAAATATTATAACATTAATGCACTGATAATGTTTGAAATATTGGCTAGACGTTTCATGTTTCGTTATCAATTATGTTTTCTTCGAAAATTACGTTAAGAAAAAAACAGTTCAGTGGTTGACGCAGCTGATTAGAAGTTGTAGATAGTTTAGTAGAAGTTGTTCCTCAGGTTTCTTAAATTTGGATTACCTATTTTTGGCGAGTACCACGTCTACTAGAAATGGAAAGTTTTCAATGGATACTCTAGTAAAAAACACAAAATGATAAAGTGTTTGCAAATCTGGATAGACATCTTAAGGAGGCTTTAAAACAAGTGGAACTAGAAGCAAGTTCTTGGTTTCAAACACAAATGGAGTTACAAAGTTATTTAGGAGACCAAGATCGATCTAGTTCTACACTTTTGTGGGATGAGGTCTCTAGACCTTTGAACCATTTATCAGCTTTTATGGGTTACTCGTATTTAATTGATAGATCTTGAAAGGATTCAGAATTATATTTAGGTTTAAGAATTCGCAGAAGCTTATCATCCTTACACACAAAATTATAACTACTGCTTTGGGCCATGTGGGTTTTTTTGTAATATCAGAAGGTGGAGGTGAATTTTGTGATAGATAGCACTCAGTTAGTGAAGATGGTGTCAACACGAGAGGAGTAGTCCACTTTCTTCTTGACATATTTGGACGAAGTATTTAGGATCAGAAACTTCTTTATTTCTTTTTCTCTCCATTTGATTCCCCGTACCCTCAATGTCAAAACATATATTTAAGCTCATAGTATGAGATTATTGTCCAAAAAAGTTAGTTTTGTAAGTATGAATCCTCCATGTTAAGATTTGGGAAAAAGTTTATAGAATAGAAATATATTATTGAGTTGGTTGTGATACCAGAGCATAAGATCCATATATATAGTGTTTTATCATTGACATATTGATAACCCTAAATTATGGAAGTCTTTCTAATCTTTATCATAATAGGATCTATGAGAATATTCTTCGGTTGGGCTTCACGGACTTCACTTCATAACATAGCTCTTGTGGTCCACATCTCCAATACTCCCCCGCACGACAAAGGTGGGACTCGAAACACAAAATCCGCAATCACAAAGCGGAACACCTTTGTAGTGGACACTTGTCGAGGACGGACAAAACTTGTCAATAAACGCCTCCGGGAATAAACTTCAATATTGAAAAATAGGGATGGAACTTCAACTCGTTTTTGGCCTTAGTAGAAAAAGGGAATAATATCCCGTGGGCGCAACTCCTAGAACTCCACAAATAATCGTCCTTATCTCGGACAATCCATAAATCAGGACTAAGAATGACCTTAAAAACATGAGCGTTCCGATAGAAATCCCTAAAACAATAATCAAACTCTCCCATAATAGGAGAAACCTTAGTATAATTTAGAAATGTAGAATAATTCCAAACAAAAATTTTGAATTCCCGTGACAACCATTTTAACCTAAGAATTATTAAACAAATCCTTGCACCAACACCAAAAATAAGTAAATAAAAAGATCTTAGAAAACCAACAAAAGAAAAAGAAAAAAAACGTGAAACAACCCCAATTTTTTTTTTCTTTTTTAGAATAGAAATATATTATAAAATATTTACTTTTTTCTCATGGACTTAGGTTTTTCATTTTCTTCTTATAAAAGGCATTGTTTAATCTTAGTTTTTGACCACCGAATAATTATGCAACTTGAGTCTTTTGAGTTCTTAGAACAAATCCTCTAATCTCAGTTTATGAGTTAGTTGAATCCGAACCTTTGTTTCTTTAGGAAGCATTGCTTCGACGTTATCTTAATATAAGTATCATTCAGACAATTGTTTTCTTTTCTGTTCTTTCTCTTGAATTTTCCTTCAATTCTGTTTTTGCTTCTTCAAATTTTATTCTATTCATTTTCCTGTAACAAAGGTATAAGAGCACACTCTTTCCTCGGATACAACAATGGTTATGACACGAAGCACCGGAAAGGAGGTTCAGATGCCGGAGGCAAAGGTGACTATGGAGTCATGGCTAGAGTCTATGGAGAAGATGTTTGAACCTTGAGGACAAGGTTCTTAAGGTTGGGGGATTTGTTATAAGATTTGTTATAAGAGTAAGTTCCCACGTATAACGAAGCTCGTGACTTGAACGACGAGAATCGAGAGTTATTACGAAAGAGTTGATTCTACAAATCTTTACTATCCTTATCTTCTTAAATATTCCATAAAAAGTAAATATTCTACGTAAAGAAAATATTTTATGTGATATATATATTGAAAAAAAACTTCTAGAAAGAATGCAAAGTATAAATAAAATTTCTATGAAGAGGAGCAAATCTCGCAGGCGGTATCAGATTACTTCAATGAAATCTATATTACTCAAGGATCACCTGCCACATATATTGCTAGTGAGGCCTTAGAACCAATTATCACTGCATAAGATAACGAGTTATTAATCTCCCTGCCAACTCCATCAGAGATTAAGGATGCACTGTTCAATATTCATGCTGAAAAAGCGCTAGGTCCGGATGGTTTCTCGGCATGCTTCTTCCAAGCGAATTGGGAAACAATTGGATCAGCCATCACAAGGAAATACAACAGTTCTTCATTTCTGGCAGGCTGAAAAAATTGAGAAATAAAACATTCATCAGGCTGATCCCAAAAGTCCAAAGCCCTAAAAAAGTGGCAGAATATAGACCAATGACATTATGTAGTGTCTACTACAAAATAATTGCTAAAATCCTTACCACCCGGCTCTGTCCCATCCTTCCCAAGATTATTGCTGTGAACCAATCAGCTTTTGTACGGAGTCGGGCAATCTCAGACAATGTGCTAATCACACATGAGATCCTCCATTTCTTGAAGCATTTTACTGCTAAAAAATATGGCTCATTAGCCATCAAGACCGATATGAGCAAAACCTATGATAAGCTAGAATGGAGCCTCATTGAACAAGTACTTCAAAGGCTATGATTCCATAAGATTTGGGAAGTATCTAAGGCTTCCCGAACACTTCAGAAGAAGGAAAAGGGACTTGTTCATGAGCATAGTGGAAAAGATCAAACTTCGCAACCGCAGTTGGAAATCAAAGCATCTATCTATGGCGGGAAAGCAAGTTATGATAAAGAGCTTCTTTGAAAGCATCTCTTATGTTTCATCTCCGCTCATGGTGGAAGCGCTAGCGGTCCGCCGAGTTCTACTCTCGGCACTTGAGGAGGGCTTCGAATCCATTGATTTGAGTTCAAACTTTCTCACAATCATCAAAGCCATCAATGAAGGCTCACAAACCTCTGAGATTTATGAAGTATTGTACGACATCTCCACCTATCTCCACACATTTAAGTCCATCCACTTCTACCATATCTCTCGTGTAATGAATAATATAGCGGACTAGCTTACAATGGCTGATTTATGTAAACCGAACCAAAATTAAGTAATGAATCTCAGATTGGGTCTGGTTTGACCCAAAAAAAAAAACCAAATTCTAATATGGAATCAAAAATTGTTTCTATAGTTTCTTTTGTACTAATATTTCTATAAAGTAATAAGTTTTCAAAGTCCTAACATTATTAATTTATAGAGATTTTATTGTGTTAAATATATCCTATTTGATCTATTTTTTTCAAACTAATTTTGTATATAGTACAATAAAGTGGGATCAATAAGGTAATTTTAGAAATACTTTTCAACTATCTTTGAAATTTTCTTTACAACATTTCATCTACATAATTCATCGATCTAGGGTTAGCATCTAAAGTCAATATTAAATGAATATAATTGAAGTCTTTACTAAAAATGACATTTCATTTACTAAAAAAACTATGGGGCTACAAATCATCTATTCAAAAATAACCAATAATCTCATTGTCATAATCACAGAGCCAATTCCAAATACAAATATATATATAAATAAACAAAATAAATTAAACTTTTTATCAAGGTTTATTTTATAAGTTTTATTTATATATATATTCAACAGTTTGGAAAACAAGAAATAACACTAAATAAAGAAAAATATGGGAATGTCAACAAGTGTTAAATTTATCTTATCTCTTGTTTTGGTAGTGTTCATGGCTCTTGCAGTAACTGAAACAGAAGCAGCAAAATTCATTGGTTATCCTAGTCTTGGTAAAGATCGACGTAAGGCTTGTGATCCAAAGAAGGAAACCTGTAAGAAACCAGAAGTCAATCCTTACAAGAGAGGATGCTCAAAGGGCTCACGTTGCCACCGTGATCGTCCTTTTTTTGAGGGAAGGATCCACATGTAATGTTTGTTTTTTTTGACAATAATCCTAATTGGATTAACACTTTTTTGACATTCTCATATTTTTTCTCTTTGTTAAAATGAGATTATTCATAGTCCATTTTTTGGTTTTGTAATTGATTTTTAATCTTATAATGTTATGATCAATCACATATTAATTTGTTTATTTCAATGAATTTTTTTTTGATTTAAACTAAATTTTCACTTTCTTACATATGTGATAAATAATGTTTCATATACTTTTTTTTTAACAATTGAATTGATAAAACTCGATCATAGGCAATCTGGTACTAAGTTAGGTGTTCCAATTAGAGCAGAGAAGAATTCGAACTTACCATATGGACCACCTGCTTTTTGGTCAATATGGAATTCGAATTCACCACCTTTTAATTTTCCATATGCTTTTTATTCAGTTTTATATTTCGTTATTATCATATATTTTGGTATTATTTAACTTGTCAAGAAGTTTAGAAACATATAATATAATGTTTCTTAAAGAGATAAAGTCAAATTTTGCGAAAAGATAAAGTCGAATTTCATTGTAAGAATCTATTGTAGTAATAATGACAGTATATCTAGAGAATCCAAACTTAAGATATAAATCAAAATAGAAGTTACAAGACTAAAATCTCAATAACTCTTAACTAAATATATTGAAAAGCATTGCACTGAAATTGGTTGAAAAACATTACAATAAGGTTGGATCAATAAGGTGATTTTAGTAATATCTATTAACTATTATACACATTTTAAAATTGTCTTTATAACATGTCATATATATATATAACTCATTCAGCATATATAATATATTTCGGTTTCTTCATTTTTTGAGTTTCGCAATTCTATTTAATGTAGACTTAATAGGAGTCGTTTACACTGTACTCACGTTTTGTTTGGTTTGGTTTCAATTTGTTTTTTCTTTTCTAGTATATAAGATGATTCCCGTGCTATGCACGGGATATAATTTTTAATATATTTATATATTTTATATATATGGAAATATGTATATGTAGTCTCTAGTTTATAGGATGATTTTTTACCACATAATTTGTATAGAAAAATATATATTAATTTTGTGTGTATTTAATTTAATAAAAATAAATTTGTAATCTATTATATAACAGATGATAACCCGTGTTATGCAATATACATATTTTTTTGGCTCACGTTAACCTGATCATTTACATGTATAATCTATTATATATTATTGTTATGTAAGTTATATATTTTTCTTAATATTATGGGACACATCTTGTTTTTTATATTTAAATTTCATATATATATATTTTTTTTTATATCGTGTGATATTGTTTTGGACATNNTATTTTGAATGTTATTGGTTTCATAGAAGATATATCAGATTATTTTAAAATGTTATTCAAATTTAAAATTTAAATGATGTTTATGTATTCTATAAATTTAATAAAATTTAGAAAATAAGTAAATATTACAAATCATATAATCGTATATGTTATCTATTATATATTACAAAAATCGTGTAAGTAAAATGAGTAAATATATTCTAATAGTGTATAAGGAAATAAGTACATATTACAATTATATTCTAATTTATTACTTTACATATAAAATAGGTAATGTCTTTAATAGTATTCGATTGTTAGTTTGACAAAATTATTCTTATGATAAGTCTAGTATTATAACTAAATTCTAGTGATATAGGATGTAATATAACACATGAAGATAAGTTATTTATTTAAAATGTTATGGTTTTATTATATAGAGGATTTGAGAAAAATGAACATACTTAAAATAATTGATGTGAAAATAGTATATTCAATAATATCGTAGTGCCAAAATCATGTCTATCAATAGGAGTCGTTAAGTCAAGTTCTTCTCACTCTGGTGGCCCAGCTAATAGTTCTGACATCAGAGGTTCGACCATTCTCCACTGTATGTACAAGATTAAAAAGAGTTTTAAGAAGTAGATTTTGAGATATAGATGAGATCTTGTCGATTAATTGTTGAAAAAAATAGGAATCGTTAATTGGTCATCTAGCTCTCTTTCAACATTTTTTTGTGCAAATGTTATATAAAAGCTTTTATATCATTTTCAAAAGTTTTTGTTGGATTTGTCCCTTCATTTCAGATATCTTGCCCATATTGTCTCTGTAAGTCCATTACAGAGTTATCTACAAGTTTGAAGAAAGCACTCATCTATTGGGCCTCAGTTAAGCCCATTAGTCTGTTAGTATCCAATATCGGATTGTAACAGAAAGGAAAAGTCGTTAGACAAAGTATAAGTCTTCGTCTTCTTCTATCTGATTTGGGTTCCTCGAAATTAACTCCATTGTTGTACGTGAAAGAAATACAGAGAAAGAGATAATGAATTCCGAGATTTATTTCTCGAAGAGAGATGTACCCTGGTTTATAGGGGAACTCTATAATTGTCTGGTGTTCTTTCTAATTCAATCGAGAGTGAGCTAAGTGAATGCGAGTGTTACAATAATAGAGAGAAAGCAATTCCTCATAGTTTCTCTCCTCCGAGTTCTTGAGTTTGAATGAGAGAAATCTGATCGATTGCAACAAGAAGTGGTATCAGAGCATCGGGAAGAAGAAGCAAGATCAGTAATCAATCAGATTATCTGTGCGTTAAAGAAAGAAAATCAAAGGTGCTTCAGAGGTTAAAGAGTTAATACCTGATCAGAGCAAGGGACAACTTCCGCAAAGATCTTCGCGCATTCAATCCTTACAAGATCCGCAAAACAAGTTTCCATCAATACCTCGCAAGAACATCAATCCGAGTCGATATCATATTCAATAACATAAATAAATCACAGATCGAATAAGCCTTTCTCAATCTCTTCTCATTGTTAAAAGTCGTTAACAAGTATATGTGTTGGTGTATTGATTAAATTCAAGAAGTCTTTAAATACTTAGTTGATAATTCTGCAGGTTATCTTCTAAGTCACAGTTAAGAATTCAATCATGGAGGAAACACAAGGGAAGTTTGAGGTTGAGAGATTTGATGGGAAAGGTGATTTTGGATTGTGAAAATACAGAATGTTGGGACAGTTTGAAATCAAGAATCTGTTGGATGTATTGGAGGAAGATCCAGATGAGATTCAAGCAGTTGTTGATCAGACAACATAATCAGAAAAAGAAGGTAAAGAGGTCAAAGTCGAAGCTGGTACAAGCAAGAAAGATCTTAAATGGGCAGCAAGAGACAAAAGAGCTAGGAGCTTGGTCGGTTAATGTCTAACAAATCCTGTCCTAAGGAAGATCATGAATGAACCTACTGCCTTTAAACAATGGAAAGCACTTGAAAGGGATTACCAAACCAAGACAAAGGCAAATAGAGTTTACTTGAAGAGACAGTTCACTATATTAAGAATGGATGAGGATAAGACTATAGAAGAAAATCTTGACAAGTTCCTAAAGTTGATAGGAGATCTTGCAAGTCTAAAGGTTGAAATACAAGATGAGGATCAAGTTATTGGTTTACTAAACAGTTTACCACCTCAATATGATCCTTTAGTTCATACTCTACAGTTTGGTAACGCAAAGGACACATTAAGCATGAATGATGTTATAACTAGTGCGTATGGAATGAAAGCAAACCTTGTACAGAAAGGCCTACTGTATAAGAAGAAGAACTCTGTTGAAGGACTCACAATTGATAATAGAGGAAGATCTGAGTCAAAAGGTGGCATAAGTAAGAGTAGAGGAAGGTCAAAAAGCAGAGGTAGATCTCAGTCAAGGCCAAGGAATGAGAGTAATGTGAGAGCTTGTTGGATTTGTGGTAATACAAATCACTGGAAAAAGGATTGTCCTCAAAGGAGTCAGAACAAGAATTAGGGTAAAAGTTAAAACTCAGCAAATGTTGTTGTCAATCTTTCAGAATCATCAGCTTTAACAGTCAGTTTAATAGCAACATCTGATGATTGGGTGTTAGATTCAGGCTGCACTTATCATATTACACCAAGGAAAGATCTGTTAACAGATTTGGTGGAGTTTGAAGGAACTAAAGTGTACATAGGCAATAATACTTACTGCATTGTGAAAGGAATGAGTAAGGTTGTAATTGAGAATGAGGACGGTTCATCTGTTACTCTAAATGAAGTCAGATATATTCTAGATATAAGCAGAAACTTAATCTCCTGTGGTCAACTAAAGGATTCAGGTTGTAACTACATCGGAGAGAACAATAAGATACAATTTTACAGAGAAGGTAAAAAGTTGTTATCAGGTGCAAGGTCAGGAAAATTTGGTTTGTAATATCTGCAAGGTCAGGTCAGAACAGTTCATGTGAATGTGGCAAAGGAAAATGGTGATACAACAAAAAGATGGCATCAAAGACTTGCTCATATGGGTAAAAGATCTATGGAAACCTTGATCAAGAAGGGATGTATCAACAGAGATGAAGTTAAGGAGTTAGGATTCTGTGAAGCTTGTGCTTTGGGCAAGTCTCATCGACAAAGTTTTCCTCAAGCAAAGCATACAACAAGGGTATTCTATAATACATTCACTCAGACTTATGGGGATCACAGAACACAACACCTAGCATGTTTGGAGCTCAATACTTTATCAGTTTCATAGATGACTATTCAAAGAAGACTTATATTTATTTTCTTAAGAAGAAAGGGATGCTTTTCAAGCATTTACAGATTGGAAAATTTTGGTGGAGAACCAAACGAGAAAGAAGATAAAATGCCTAAGGACTGATAATGGATTGGAGTTTTGTAACTCACAGTTTGATGAGTTATGCAAAACATCAGGTATAAAGAGACATAAGACATGCCCCTATACCCCACAACATAATGGAGTATTAGAAAGAATGAATCGGACTATTATGGAGAATGTAAGAAACATGTTGTCCGATTCAGGTTTAAGTGGAGAGTATTGGGCAGAGGCAGCTAATACAACAATACATAATAAATAGATTTCCATCAGCATCTATCAATTATGATATACCAGAAGAGCTTTGGGGAGATTCAAAACCAAGCTACAATCATCTAAAGAGTTTTGGATGTGCAGCTTATGTCCATACTATACAAGATAAGCTAAGTCTAAGAGCTATCAAATGAATATTCTTAGGTTATGGCAAAGAAGCAAAGGGTTACATAATTTGGCTTCTAGAATAAAGCAAGATTATAATTAGCAGGGATGTAATATTCTATGAGGAAGTGTTGTATAAGGATATATATGCAGAGAAAGAAGATCTAAGTGATCAAACTCAAACAGTTAGGCAAAAGAAGTCAGGAAAGAAGGTCACATGCATTCTGGTCTAACATTGAAGAAATTCTTGGTGAGGATAATCAGAATGTTAAGGTTGTTGAATCAGGTGGAGTAAAATCAGAACAACAGATAGATTCATATGGAAGTTCTGAAAGCATTCAACAAGTGACAGAGTTTGAATCAGGTGGAGCAGATGAGGGTTATGTGTCAAATTCAGTGAGTGGATCATAAAGTCAAAGTGATATTGAGTCAGCTTCAGAAATAGATGGATCAAGTTCATAAAGTAATGAACACGGATCAAGCCAACGCACAGAACTCAATGATTATCTTTTGGCCATAGATAGGAAAAAAAAAGAGATCAAGCCACCATCTCGATTTGAAGAGGCTGACTATGTAGCTTATGCCCTTGCAAGTGCAGAGGTGATTGAGATAGATGAACCTAGGAGTTACATTGAAACTAAAGCAAGCAAAGACATAAAGCTATGGGATAATGCTTCAGATGAGGAGATGGACTCTTTAATAAGAAATTAGACATGGAACTTAGTAGATAAACCAAAAGATCAGAAAGTGATAGGTTGCAAATGGCTGTACAAGTTAAAGCCAGGAATACCAGGTGTTGAGAAACCTAAACACAAAGCTAGATTGGTTGAAAAGGGTTATGCACAAGTAGAAGGCATTGATTACAATGAAGTTTTCACTCCAGTGGTAAAGCACTCATCAATTAGAGTACTTCTAGCTATAGTAGCTAATTGGGATATGGAACTCGAGCAAATGGATGTAAAGACAACCTTCCTACATGGTAATTTACATGAAACTATCTATATGACTTAGCCTGAAGGCTATGTAGTCAAAGGAAAGGAGGACAAGGTTTGTTTATTGAGGAAATCACTATATGGACTAAAGCAATCCCCTAGAGAATGAAATCAAAGGTTTGATGATTTCATGACAGCTCAAATGTTTCAGAAGAGTGAGTATGATTCGTGTATATATGTCAAAGGAAACACAGCAGAAGACATGATCTATCTACTGCTATACGTGGATGACATGTTAATTGCTTCAGCAAAGAAATCAGAAATCAGAAATCAGCAAGTTAAAGGATCTGTTGAGTTCAACGTTTGAAATGAAAGATTTGGGACCAGCAAGAAAGATTTTGGGTATGGATATTTTCATAAACATAGAGAAGAATCAGCTAATTCTAAGTCAAGAGAATTACATCAAGCAAATTCTAAGGGTTTATGGAATGGATCAATGTAAGTCAGTTGCTACTCCTTTGGGTTCACATTTTAAGTTGCAGAGTGTTAAAGCAGAAAATGAAGAAGAAGAAATGATAGGAATGAATGATGTACCGTACACCAGTCTTGTTGGCAGTCTCATGTATGCAATGGTTGGCTCCATACCTGATCTTGCTTACTCCATAGGAATGGTCAGCCAATACATGTCAAAACCAAGGAAAACACACTAGTTAGCAGTTAATTGGATATTAAAGTATCTAAAGGATGCATCAAAGTTAAATCTGGTATTCTACAAAGGTTCATATTTCAATATAAGAGGATATTGTGTTGCAGGTTTTGCCTCAGACATGGATAAAAGAAGATCTATATCATGTTATATTTTCAAAGTTGGAAACAATACAATCAATTGGAGATCTCAGTTACAGAAAGTAGTGGCACTATCAACAACAAAATCATAATACATTTCCTTATCAAAAGCTAGCAGAGATGCAATGTGGTTACAAGGTTTATGCGGAGAGCTAAAGCTAAATCAAGGACCAGTTGAAATTCATTGTGATTCACATAGTGCCATCTACCTAGCAAAGAATCGCATGTGTAGCGAGAGAACAAAGCACATCCAAGTGAAATATAACTACATCAGAGAAGTTATAAGAGATAACATAGTCTCAGTTTTCAAGATTCACACATCAATAAACCCAGCGGATATGCTTACAAAGGTCATACCTGGTGAGAAGTTCAGAGCATGCTTACAGACTCTGAACATGGTTCCGACTTGAGCATATTCCGAAGCGTGGCTACAGGTGATCTTTGGCATGCAAAGTCCACAGATTTGTTGGAGAGGTGTATCTTCAACAGGGTAAAACCAAAGGTTATGGTTAGTTCTTGGTTATAAGAACATGCCAAGGAAAGAAAGAAAGATCAAAGTGATACTTGAATCATTTTAAATGAAGAGAGTTAGCAGAGATCAAAGGTCACTTACAAGTGTTGTTGAGCTGGCCGGAGCTGATAACGGAGTCTTGTTATCGGCTGAGTTTCAGATACACAGAGTCAATGGAGAAGAGAATATACAAGAGTGGGTAGGGTTTTCACTTCAGACAAGTGAAGCGACAAAGGTGGAGATTTGTTGGATTTGTCTCTTCACTTCAGATATCTCGTTTATGGGCCTTTGTCTATGTAAGTCCATTACAGAGTTATCTACAAGTCTGAAGAAGCCACTCATTTATTGGGCCTCAGTTAAGCCCATTAGTCTGTTAGTATCCAATATCGGATTGTAACAGAAAGGAGAAGTCGGTAGACGAAGTATAAGTCTTCGTCTTCTTCTATCTGATTTGGGTTCCTCGAAATTAACTCCATTGTTGTACCTAAAAGAAATACAGAGAAAGAGATAGTGAATTCCGAGATTTATTTCTCGAAGAGAGATGTACCCTAATTTATATGAGAACTCTATAATTGTCTGGTGTTCTTTCTAATTCAATCGAGAGTGAGCTAAGTGAATGCGAGTGTTACCGTAATAGAGAGAAAGCGATTCCTCATAGTTTCTTTTCTCCGAGTTCTTGAGTTTGAATGAGAGAAATCTGATCGATTGCAGCAACAGTTTTGAACAAATGGTTACAGAAAATATACAAGTCAAAGAAAGAACAAAATTTGCAAAAAAATATGAAACACACGCCAATAACGGCAAACCCAATAAATTATATTAACAAACTAAATTGATATGTTTATAATATTCTAACTAGATTCTAACCCGTGTTGAGGCACGGGATAATATTTTGAAAATTATATTTTAATTTAAAATCATAAGATAGTTATCATAATTATCGAATATTCAATGACATGTAATTATCAAATAATCATAATTATTAAATGATTTGTAATATTAAATCACTTATATTATTATCAAATAACATGTAATATCAAATGGTAAGTGATGAATAAATATCAATGACCCGTATTTCTATTATTGAATATGTATATAATAATTTATATATATTCTCATTACTCTTATATAAAAAATTTTTAATAATTTTTTGGTTTTATAAAAGTTTTCTGATCCGTGTTTGCTTATTACTCATATAAGCTCATAAAAATATATATATGCACTAAAACTCATCTATTTTTGTGAAATACCAATTTTTTGACTCGTTTTTATCTACAATTTTTTTCTTACAGTATTACTGTTTTAAATACAAATTATATTTAAATTTGTAATAAAAATATGAGAATAAAAATTAAATAAAAATTATTTATATAATATTGTTATTATCTTTTTTTGCCTTATTTATTTATTCTCATAAATATTTTTATTAGAAATATGTTATTTTTTAGGACTTATTACTCATAAAGTAAACATATATCTTATAAATTAATATTATAAATAGTATATGTATATATAAAGAAAACTAATGCACTATAATATGAATTGTTTTATAGTATATATGGTCATTTACAATGTTTCATATTATTATTTTTGTTTATAACGGTGCCTATATTTATATATAATATGAACATATTCTATATACATAATTTTTTTATATGTTGAGCAATATATGTCTGTTTTCAAAAAAATTAAACATAACATATGTAGAAAAAAAATCTAAATTTTTTCATAAACTTTTGTGATATAGTTTTTAAATTTATTTTATAAAAATATGTTAAAGTAAAGTAGGGAAAAAAATAATTATTAAAAATATATCAATTTTTTTATTAGATTTGACTGATTATTAAAGATATGATATGATATGAGTTAAAACTTAATAAGTTTTATTTATTTATTTATAATTAATTTTTTATGAAGGATTTAAAAATGTAATTTTATATAAATTTAATATCGTTGTCTTAAAAGGATTTCCTTTTTTAATAGTATAGATAAAACCAACTTTCGTTTACAAAAATCTTTTTTTTTGGTTCCGACCAAAAAAAAATATCTTTTTTTTGTTTTGCTAAAATCGTTTACTAAAATCTATGTGGTTATTAATCACCATCTAACATTAAACAACTTCCAAATCCGTTTGTTCTCTACTATAAAACACCAAAAAACCCATCTTCATAATCACACACAAAGACAAAACTAATTCCAAATACAATTTAATATATAAACAAAAATATAAATTGAGCTCCTAAAATCGGAGTTTCTTTTATAATCTTTATTTATTTATTAAATCTATTTGGTAAAAAAAACCAAAAAAAATTATGGGAATGTCTAAAAGTGTCAATGTTATTCTATCTCTTGTATTGATTGTGTTCTTGGCTCTTGCAATAACCAAAGTTGAGGCCGAATACATACATTATGGAGATCTAAATACTGGAGATCATGCTATGAATTGTGATAAAGCAAGACCAGAGTCATGCCAGAAGCAAGAAGTAAATCCTTACACAAGAGGATGCGAGTCTAGCCAACGTTGCCGTAGTCGTCTCCTTAGAAAATTAGTTGTCTAATTATAAAATAGGCTTTCTGATTTGAGTTCGACACTCTTGTCCTTTGTGTGTTCTGTAACTCATTGTGACTATATGATCGATGTTATGTTCGATCATAACATATTTAAATATGTTATACTTATGTTAATGCAATATATTTAAGTTTCTTTTAATCACAAAGTCTACAAGAAACTAACACATAATTCACATGAGTTATCTCAAAACTTGTCTAAATAATCCTGAACCAAACCTCTTACATTGCGGATTAACAAATCGGCCTTGAAATTCAAACAACAAGAAATAAAAGAAAAAGAGAAAATACTATATAAACTACGGACTAATAAATCAGTTTTTGAAATTCAAACAGCGGGAAATAAAAGAAAATAAAAAATACTATATAAAATCTTAAGTTTAAAAGTCTTCCAGATATGGAGTGAAAGCTGATCAATATTGCGGAGATGTCATCATCTTCAAGACTTCCGAGCTGTTAGTCGCGAATGACACCTCCTCAAATTGCATCGATGAAAAGTACGTCATAACTCTGAAAGATAGAAAGATATTTTGTTTATGATTTTTTCTACCATTTAATGTGAGAGATATTAAATCAAATTACTTTATGATAATTGAAAATACTATAAAAATCTGTTTTTACCCTACTAAAATAAATTATTTACATCAAATTATTATTCAATTATGTTACACCTATTTATCTAAAATTATTATAACATTTTTATATATACTTTATATAAAATAACACTCGAATATATAGTTTTACATAGTAAAATCTTAAGAACATTATATACATCCAAAAAAACTTACCAGTTTATAGAATTTTAATCACATAATCAACAATATGTATGTATATATATATTCTTATGGGCTAATAAAAGTACGTGGTCAATTTAAAAATTTAAATATATATGTTTATTTTATATATGCATGAAGAAGAAAAACTGTTTTGTTCAAACATTCCCGCAGTTGACCATTTCAATTTAATGTGATATTTTTTTTTTCTCTCAAAAAACATATGCACTATATATTACATAATAAAACAATATTGATATAACCACAATTTATAACTTATCCTGATTTTTATAAGAAAAAAAATAGTATGCTTCTTCTTCTTTACTTGAAAGACTACTATATTTATTTGACATGTTGTGGTAAAAGATGGCTTCGTTCGTATGATCCACTTCTTGATTCGAGGTTCTTGTGTTTCATTATCGAATTTATCTCTAACACTACTTAATTTATGTGTAAGTATATTAAGACAATTTTTTGGATGTGGTTTGAATTTGGTTTCGTAAACATATTTGAGAAAAGAATGGATTTACGTTCATCTAACAAGATCCTTGCGGCGCCAAAGTCATAGTACTGTTGAATTCAATATTTGCTTTGAACTTTTCACGTCTCTGGCTGATTCTCAACGTATCTTTTTCTTCAAAATATCTAAAACATTTATTTTGTTTGTTATATGCCCAAATCATTCTAAATTTTAGAATTTTTCTTTTTCAAAACTCCGTGTTTAGATATATGGGAAAATGAGGACGAGTATAATCTTTATATATTAAAGCGGAGGTTCCCTTACATTTTGGACTTTAGTTTACGTGTTATAAAATATATGATAAAATTAATCTATTTGATTTGGACCGATCAAAGTTTTTTATATTAATTACATAATATTTGAATACGTGATTTTCTAAAAAATCTTGCATTATTTTCTAAATTTAAATACTTAATTTTCCTGATTTTCAAAACTAAATATACTCTAAACCAAACTAATTTTCAATATAGTTGTTTTATTACTAAAAGTTATAATAAAAACAATTAAATTTAAAACTATCACCTGCTCAATATAAACCAAGTTCTTCAACAAATATTTTTTCTTAACTATTCTTTGTTTTAGTGATACATAAAATCTAAAATAAAAAAAAATTAAATTAGATCATTACACTTTATTTAAAAAAAAATTATGTGTTCCTCATACTATATAATAATTCACACCAATAAAATATTATATGACCTAATAAAAACTACATCCTATATTTGATAACAACGATGAACTTACAATTTATATTTGCAATAAATATTCATAGGGTATAATTTTTAATTAAAACATAAGCTAAAATTAGCTTATGGTTTGGATCTGACATATAATTTTTAAATTATGATTATTAAATTTAAATATCAACAATTTTCTATCATGGAGAACGAATATAGTCAAATACATAAAGGAACACAATCAATAACTTCCGATATTTACTCATCACAATATATTCTTATTCCTATTTTCAAATATATAATTAAATAGGTACAAAAATTATTAATTAATAAAATTAAATATTATTAGTTTCTTACAAATTTTTTTTTAATTTTGTGCTATAGTGCGTGTATAGTAATAGGTTTCTATAATCGTTTTTTAAATCTCGCACTATAGCACAAGTATAGTTCTACTGCGGGTATAATTTCGCGCTCTAGCATGGGTATATTTGTTCATAATAATCATTAATTTTAGTTCAGGTTTTAGATATCAGATTTTATGCTCAGTGCTAAACTTGCTATATCAAATATATATAAAAACAACGAATAGTAATGATGTATGGAAAGTTATTAATACATATAATTAAATATTATTTAGTTTTTTTAAGAAAAACAATCAAATCCCGTAGTATAGCGCATGTATAATCCTAATATGTTGATAAATTGGGTTTAATAATTCGATTTGATATATCTTTGAATTTTTTTTCCTATTATATTAGTACTATATAGGTTTGATTGGTAGTATTAAACGAACAGTTATATTAGCGGTTGCAGATTTTTTTACCAATCACATATTCGCAACTCTATTTGAAATCAACGGTTGAATCGGACATTTAAAAATCAATGGTTGAAATAGATGTTTAGAGTTATTCATGAGTGTTTAACCGCTGGTTTCAAACGGATTTATTTATGGGTGTTTGCCAAACACAAGGTTTACCCGTCTGTTTTCAAACGATTTTTTATTTTACCTCTCATTTTTCTGTCTACCATCATACTCAAACAGAATTACTAGTCGGACCCTATGTAACAATATTGTGTAATACTTTTCATAAAAGTTTCTGAAAAGTTTTTGCTACATATCTTTAGCTTTAGCTTTCTTTTTTTGCTATATACGAAAATAAATCACATAATTAGTAAAATATGTATAAGTCTAGATTCATACATTTATAAAAAGGAGTGTTTGAGTTGGGTAGCTTCCGAGAACTACAAACATTCGTTTAATCAAATATTTGTCATATGATACCAACTTTTTATACGCGTTCGGCTATGAAAACACATTAGCCATCAAAATAGAGCAGCCGGTATCTTAAAAGTTTTAATCATAAATCAATAAGAAATACTTTTATCATTATTTACAAACTATAATATTTTTTTTGTCATTGTTGGATCAACAAAATATGATTCACAACTTAAATATTATCGCATGGGATTACAAAACTAATTCGAATTATAATCCGATTAAAAAAAAAAACTGTTTAAATAAACATTTATTCATGTACTAAAACACTTTGCACACCCCAATTCGAATTTCTCAAATCCGCAGCTGAAGCAATCTAAGTTAAGTTGCTAATTCAATTAAATGACGAAAATCTTCGTCAACAATTGGATTGACAAAATTTAATCCATAACCCAAATTTTAAATAATATCACATAGAGATACGCAACTTCCTAGAATCGAATTCCGATAAGAAAGATAGCAAACATAGAGTTAACTACTTACTTGACCAACACACTTTCCAGAAAGCTTAGACCTTTTCAAATAAAT
>WJSH01006796.1:12603-24749 GCA_009757365.2 Lepidium campestre | reverse complement strand
AATTTTGGGAGTTTGTTTGCTGAAGTTTCAAGCCCAAAGAAGAATAAATTCAGCCCAAATAAATATTTATCTGATTCAAATCAGTCAAAGAAGAGGAGAGGTTGGCGTGGGAAAGTCCAAGAGTTCATTCGAAAATTAGTTAATAATGTCTTAATTTTCTGTGCTCATTATTGTCTTCCTTTACTTCATCTTTTCTTTAAAACTTTCGATGGGAGCAGGATAGTTTGGCAGACTTCTTTTATTAAAATTTGAGAGTGATTTTCTCTTGTGTTCTTGAAGAACAAATCTCGATTGTTGGTGAGTAATATCCTTCAATCAAAATCAAATCAAGGTGTGTCATATCCGCGATTCAAACCTTGGCGCTTTCAAGTGTTTCATATCTTGGAAAAGTCATTGAGGAAATATCCAAGGTCTTCCGCAACTTTGGTGCGATCCATTCAATCCACCACTATCCATTTCTTTTATTCTACCCCTCGAAAGTGCCGATTCTAGGGAGGATCATATCAAGCATCAAAGAGAAATGTAAGCCCCAAGGATAATTTGTTAGAGATTGCAAGATATTGCCAAAGCAATGAAGCATTAGGATCAATGTGAACTCTATGCAACATCCAAAACAATCTCATACCATTAAATACACACCACAAGAACCAATCCACTAGCAATTGCAAACAATTCTCAAAACAAGAAAAAGTCGATAAAAGTCAACAAAATTAGTCAACCATGTTAGTCAACTAAAAGTCAACAAGAAGTCAATAATTTCACTAATAATCAATTTGCAAAATTGGTGAAAATCATTTAAATCTAGCTTTGAAGTACAACATATCCTGCTTAACATTATCAAAAGGAAGAGCTATAGACACAAATCAATCAAAACCCCCAAAAATTGTTTGAAAATTTCTCCATTAATCACCTGAAGAACCCTAGAACTTCAAAATTTAAATTAAGCTCAGGAATCTTGTGCAAACAACCTCTAATCATGTACCCCAACCAATATTTAATTCAGTTCAAAGCCTTTCAACCTAACATGAAGCTCTAATTCTCAAGAAATCAAGAATTTGAAATTTTTACCAAGCTTGAGCTTTAATGGAGATGGAGAAGTAGAAATCATACATTTGAGTTGTAGATGTTAAGATGTGATGAATGAAACTTGTAGAGATTGCACAAAAATTCAAGTAAAATGTAAATAAAAACTTTGGAATTTTGTTAGAGGTGAAAATAGAAATGTGTTTGAGAGAAATAGGGAAGAAATGAGTTGAAAATCGTGGGTGAGAATAAGTAGTAAAAGAAGAAGAACTTAGCTCATGGTCGCGGCGTCGAGGTGGCTGCAGTCGGCTTGGAGGTCGACTTCGGACGCATGGAAATTTAGGTAAATTTTATGTAACAAAAAATTGACCCTTTTGGTGTGTCACGAGCGTCGACCTACCGAGTCAATCTTGAGCTCGACCATGATCTCCTTGTGTCATTTGTCGACCGAGTTAGGTCGATCTTGAGGTCGACCTCGACTGCTTCCAGAGGACATCTTCTCAATCCCTTAGCCATTCCTTCTCATTCCAAGATCTAAGCTGGAACCAACATCAGATATTCCAAAACCCATTCAACAAAATGAAAATAGAGAAAGTAAAAGCAAGCTATGTACAAGGATACCATTGGATTGCCTCCCAAGTGCGCTTGTTTAATGTCTCAAGCTCGACGTTGTCTACCGCTTTTTCATACAGTTTGAGGATCGGTAAGCGGAATCTTCTTCGCAAACGCGTCCCGGGTTTCGGCTAAGTAAGCCTTTATCTTTTGACCATTTACTGTGAACTCATTCCCCGAAGGACCTAGAAGTACAACAGCTCCATAAGGTCAAACCTGTTTCACCTCAAAAAGACTCGACCATCTTGATTTCAGCTTTCCCGGGAAGATCTTCAACCGAGAATTGAACATTAACACCTTATCACCTTCTTTGAACTCTCTCCTCACTATCTTCTTGTCATGGAAAACCTTGGCTTTCTCTTTGTATATTTTGGAGCTCTCATACGCATCATGACGAATCTCATCAAGTTCTTCCAATTGTATCAATTGCCTCTCGGATGCTGGTTTGAGATCAAAGTTCAATAACTTGGTAGCCCAGATGGCTTACTCAATCTCAACCGGAAGATGACAAGCTTTCCCATAAAGCATGTTGAACGGTGTTGTTCCTAGTGGCGTTTTGAATGCAGTCTGATAAGACCACAAAGCATCGTCAAGCTTCTTAGACCAATCCTTTGGAGCCTTTTATGCGGTCTTCCTCAAAATCTCTTTGATTTGGCTATTAGAAACCTCAACTTGCCCTGAAGTTTGTGGATGATAAGGAGGAGCCACTTTATGCTTGACACCATATTTCTTCATGAGGTTCTCAAAAACCTTGTTGATGAAATAGCTTCCCCCATCGCTTAGTACCACTCTCGGAACTCCAAACCTCGGGAAAATGATGGTTTTGAACAACTTAATCACCACCTTGGCATCATTAGTGGGGCTTACAATCGCCTCTACCCATTTGGAGACGTAGTCAACTACAACCAAGATATAGAGGAACACGGCAGAGTAAAGACTGCCGGAGACAGAGAAGAGAAGAGAGATCAAAACTAAAAACTGTAAATATGATCAAGAATATCGTAGAAACAAAGATAGCTGTTGTCAAACAAAGAAAAATACCAAAGTAAATTACATAATCCATTGAAGAAGAAACGTGAAGAGAGGAGAAGAGAAGGGATTGAAGAAGAAACGTGAAAAATGCAAAAGAGAATGATTTGTTTTTGTAGTGGTTGGTAAAGTTTAATTAGGTATGGTGAAGTTTTAATGCTAATGCCCATATCGATTTGAAAGAACATTTTTAATGATACCTTTAGTTCTGCTATAGTTTACTGTTAACTTTTAATGTTAACCTTTAGTTCAGCTATAAATTATTGATAATAATAACCGTTAATCCCGATCAATCCAACACGCAAAAATCAAACCAGTTACCATTAACACGCCGTTAACAACTGGTAAAAACTAGTTCAAAACATACAATTAGCAAACAGATTGAGAGGGGTATTTTTCAAGCAATTTGGCTACTTTGATTTGATATTCATACTTTTGTTTTTCTTTAATCTTTTCTCTAACTTATACAACAAATATTTGTCCTCCTCTATCTTCTTTGACGCCATTGTCACTCTATCTCATTCTACTTCCAATTTTCTCAACATCGCTTCTTTATTTTCATCTATTATTATCAGAAAATGAATTTTCGGAGTCCTAACAACCAAAACCCAACAAACTAAAAATCATATCATCAATACTCATCTACAGATGCAACTAACTCGAGCAACATTAATGAAGATATATTTTAAAGTTTTTAGACCAAATATCATATCATCAGCACTCACCTACAAATGCAACTAACTTGGACAACAAGAAATAAACATAGATATAAAGTTTTAGGTATCTAAATGCTGGTTAAAAAAACTTACTTGGTTGCCTCAAGACAGATTACATCAAATCGATTGGTTAAACGTATTCTAAATTGCAGCAATATTCAGTCCAAATTGCGAAGAGTTGCATACAAAAGAGAGCGTTGTGTCTTGTCCCAAATATTTAGACAATACTATGTCATATCGAATAACATAAAATACTCAATTATATATTTTTTATTTTTGCTAAAAATGATTTTAATTTTTTTTTTCTAACATTTAGGCAATATGACCAGCGAAGACAATGTGGGTAGATCTGCTAAGGGGGGTCGATTCAACTAAACCGAGAAGCGCTACAACACCACACACTCCTCACTTTGACAAGAAGGAATATTTTGACAGTAGAGTTTCTCTGAGCATAACAGATAAAATAGATCTTGTTGTGTCAAGATGCTTTTTTTATTTGTTACATCATTGATTATGTGGCGGATTAGAGTCCTGGGAACGCAACATCATCGACATGTTTAGAAGAAGCTGAAATGAAATTGACATCAACATGTTAGAATTGCCAGTTCATGCTACACCATCATACATTAAATATTTTTTGAAACTCCAAACTAAGTTTAAACTGTTATCAAAATTAAAGAACTAGTATTAGTGCATCTCCAAAACCTCATTATGTCCACCAAACTTGTGCAAATGAGTGTCATTTAAAATAACATTTAACTTTAAGTAAAGTAGTATTTAATAACTTGCAAGGTATCGATCTCTTGCTCAGCATGTCACTTAAAAGAGTATTGTTCGCTAAGACCTCCTTTTTTCTGTACAACTCGCCGGAGCTGTTCACCACCAAGCTCTCGAATGTTCTCTAACTCGGCATCTTTCTTCTCTAACCTAGCTGCGAGATCCTTTTACTACCTTCATGCCGCTTCAGTATCTCGGCCAGAATAACCCAATTATATATATTAAATTAATTCAAAATATTATATAAATTAGAAAACGTGATTGTACAATCCAAAACATTAACTATATTTGAATTGGGATAAGTTCATCAATTTCCTAATTGGGTTCAATAACAGCAAAAATCACACATACTTACTCCTTCTTCTTTGGCAAAGCTCCATTTATGAGGTATGGAAGGAGAGAAATGAGCGACTCCATCGCATCTGCCTTGAATATCAGCATGGTCGAGCACAAAATCTCCTCTTTCCAGCAGCAAAGTCTTCGAACTATAAGTGTGATCATGCAGTTATTGATGTTACTCAATTAATCTCTAGCAAGTTTCTGCTTTCGGATTTATCTTCAACATCTTTGTCTCTACACTTTTCCTCAAATGCATCACCAACAAGGCCTTGCATGAGGTTATCACTATTATCAAATTAGATTGTACTATCTGGCTTTTATTTCTAACTATGTAAAACACTAAGTTTGGGTTTATTTAAATTTATGCATGAATTTTTTTAAATATATTAAATTTATACTAGATTATAGTTAATATTATATGATTTATACAAGAAAAAATATGTGAATTATATATATATATATATATATATATATATATAATTAGTTCCTGCCTATGCATGGGATCACATTATTTTCTAATACTATATAAATTAAAAAATTGAAATATTTTCCAATATTTTATAAATATAAAAATATTTAAATTTATATTATAAAATAGTTATGTTTGGTTTTTATTGTGATTCAAGTTTTTTTTTTTTTTTGAATTCATTTTAGTTTATTGATATTTAGTATATTAAAAATAAGTTAATATACTTATAGGCTGATTTAATTTTCATTCTAAATAAATGTAGATATATTTTTGCAGATGCTCTTGAGAAAGTGTATGTCGCCGAAGTCGTCGGAGTCTGCAAGTCGTTTTCCTCCGAAGTCATCGGCACAAACATGCGTCGAAAATGATTTCAGATTTTCCTAAAAGTAATTTAGAAAGTTGTGCAGAAACTAGAAAATATAATTTTACCAGCGAAAAAGAGAACCTTTTGGAGAAGGAAAAACTTATAAACTCATATACATCATTATTTGCTAGGTTTTCATTCATATTTTGATTTATTTTCATCATTTAAGAAAGTGCACTCATTTACTTTAGCATAGGTTTTCCCTTTACTTTGTATTTTAAAGTCCTAATATAAAAAGTTGCATATTTTTCCTTCCTTTGAGTCTTTTTTCTAGACGAGTTGAGACCACAATAATGGAGTAGAAGCTTGGAAATGGATTCAAAGTACCAGATGGAGCAAAGGGGAAGTTATGGCAAAGGAGAATTCTCAATGAAGAAGATCTCAACCACCACGGTCGACACCATGACTAAGGATGCATCAACAAGGAACAAAAAATGCATAAGGAAGGACATTCTCGACCACAATGGTCGAGATTATGATCGAGGCCACAAGAACCAAGGAACAGACCGCGACCTCGACACACTTTCAAGACTACGATCGAGGATCGCATCGGCAAAGACAAAGAAAGCCACATGCTCGACCCACAGTCGAGGGCCGCGGTCAAGGACCGCATGGGTATCGACGGGAAAGCCACAACCTCGACCCACAGTCGAGGGCCGCGGTCAAGGACCGCATGGGTATCGACGGGAAAGCCACAACCTCGACCCACAGTCGAGGATTGGACAGCGAACAAACAAAGTAGCCGCGACCTTGAGCTACGGTCGAGGGGCATGGTCAAAGCCATAACTTTGGAGCGAAAATTCTGAAGAATCTCGAGCACTATTGTCGAGGATGTGGCTGAGGCTCTCATCCACACTTATCATTTATCTTAGATCCGACCTACTTTGTTCTGGTCAATCCAACTCGTTTTAGAACCTAAAACACTATGCTTTCTCCGCTGAAATTTTTCAAAAATAAAACTTAAATTCATGTTTTTAAAAAATAATTTATTATAGACAAACATATCAACACTATACAAACATGTATAAATATAATATATACATATATGGACATCCATGAAATATTATAATTTGCATTTATTATATTAATATTCATGTTTATATATCTATACATATATACATGATCTTCTAAAATTGAGGTTTATATATGTTTGAGAGAATGTTTCGTGATTCTCAAAGTCATGTTGGTCTTCAACATGAGCATGTTGATCAAAGTAATCTCATACAATGAGAAAACTGCATAATTGATAAAAATGGTGAGAATGTTAGAATTTTGATACGTTTGTTAAAATTACTTGAAAAATAAATTATTATTTGTTTACTAACTGAAAAAATTTAAGTTTCTACCAAAATGAAAGAAGAATAAATATGAGCATTGCAAGATATTGATCTCAAAACCACAAAAGGTTTGTATTCATTTCACTCCTTTTATATTTTCAATAAAAAAATCAAATATAAATAATATTTTAATTTGATTAGTTTGATCCCTATTTAGTTATCTTGTTTCAACTATCATAAAACTTTTAAAAAATTATAAGTCCAATGTCTTTAATCGAACATATTTTTTTATTTGTTGTTTAATTATATTAAAATAATATATTTTTTCACTAAAGTATTATTTTTTTACTAATTAGAGTTGAGTGTATTTGTTTGTCTTTTAAAGACTTGGTTTTACTGTTTTAGTTATGTTTTATTAAGTATTACAAGTTATTGTAATAATTGTTACTAAGTTATCATAATTAAAAATATTTTGCTTATAAATGTGTTTGTAATGCAAGTTTTACAAAACTGAGATAAGAAGCTTTGAAATATGACATGCATTCTTAAGGGTTTAGAGAGACAACTATTATTATTGGAGTGGCACTATGGGTACTAGAGTTATTTATCTTAATCAAAATCATCTTCATATTAATTACATAAGATTTTTTAAGAAAATATATAGATTCTTACATTAAAAGTTCAAATTTTTAGAATCAAGACATCTAAAGCATGTAGAGAATCAAGAACAACAGGGCTGGTGTATAGCATGTGATAATAAGTGTGACTGACCGAGGCCCATGAATTTTTGTTCTAGATCTATAAAAAAAGCGCAATTTTCTTTTGGTATAAAGATAAACTTAAAAACTTTTAGATGTAAATTTTGTTCCAGGGCCTAATTTTTTTTTAGTGTAAAAACAAATTAGAAATATTTTAATTTGTTTGGGTCCACAAAAAATTTAAATCCGCCATGAATACCAGAATATACATTATGATCATCTTTAACAAGTTATTTTATTTTTAAGTATTTAGTCTTTGAGACTCAAATTAAATTATAATTTCATTAACATCTTTAATGCAAAGTTTGAATATTATCAGAATCATAAATATCAAGGGTTGAATTGCAAGTATTTTTTGATTGATTTGGAGAATCAATTTTATGGAAATTGATTTTACTTGTCTAAGGTGATATATGCTATTAAATAAGGGTTGACTTAATCACGACCTCTTAATCGTTCTTTATTAATGTCAAACTTTTGTGTAAATCTTACTACACTTCACATAATGGCTAGCCTTGAATGGTTGACTATGATTTCTAGTCCACTTTAATTTTAAAGGTCATTAATAATTTTTCAAATTTGGGAAACAAGAAGATTGTTTGAAATGCTGTAAAAAATGCACAAAAGCCATTAGTAGTTTTTTTATATTTTTTCGGTTAAACAAAAAAAATTATAGTCGACTAAAATTTCTTGAAGACTTTAGTTGACTAAAATTTATAGTCAAATAAAATTTAGTTATCATTAATATTACTTCTATAAATGAAAGAATATTTTTTCAAATAATATAAAAAATAAAAGCTTTAAATTTATGATGTAGTCAAAGAAAGCTATTAGCATTTTTGTGAAGTAATTAGTGATGTATATATATATTCATAAAAATTAGTTTACTATTTGACTAATACATTAACTAAAAAGAATCATTAACAAAATTTTATTATTTGAAAATCTTTTGAACTGATAAAGTCCATAAATGACCACTTTATTATTTTCAAAATAATTTTACAAATAGTGTTGACCGCTAAAAATAATTACCATAATAATCTAATTTTTATGAATATATATACACCATAAATTACTTCACAAAAGATGCTAATTTTTTTTTTGACTAAATCATAAATTTAAATATTTTATTTTTGTTATATTATTTTAAACAATTTCATTATTTCTCTTATAACAGTAATATAATGATAATTAAGATTTTAGTGGACTATACATTTTGTATATAACTAATTGTTTTTAAAACATTTACTCATTATGTTACTCCAAAAGTTATTATGTTACTTATTAAAGTTATTATGTTCCTATAACAATTATATATTTGCCAAAAAAATATAACACTTATATATATACCAAAAGCTTTTTAAAATAACATAATAACTTTTGTTGACTAACTGTTTTTACAAAAAAATAGTTGTATACAAAATCTATCGAGATTTTAACTGGTGGATACTTTAATATACTTATTTACGTTTAAATGAACAGTAATATATTTTTTATAACACTTACAAATTTTTGAATAGAGAATGAGATTTTATTTGTTTTTAGTGAGCAGGTAAAGGGTTTTTAGAGAGAGAGTGAACTTATGATCTGTGTGTGATCCCCTTCCTACTGAGTTCGATTACATTTCTTTTTATAGGCAAATTTCTTGCTTATTCTATAAACACGTGTCTTTCATCTAATGATGTTGATAGTCTTTTGCTTCGTGTCGTTCATCTGACGGTGCCGACAGTCATAAAGAAAAGTGATAATAAGAATAGATATGTAAATATGAATATTTCTATACATGTCAATTGACGAAAACAAATATGACATATATAAAGTTCATTATACCCATAATAAATTTACTTTAATTGAACATACATTTTATTCATTACTTATTTTGTAATAGATTACTACAAAAAAAATTAAGAACCTCCAAAGTTAAAAAAAAATATTTATGTCATATCTCTTTTCATCCATTTACATATACAGAAGTATTCAGATATACATTATTTATTGTTATTATCACTTTTCTTTCATTAAATTTAATCTAATATTAATTTTCAAACAACAATAAAGTAAAGTAAAAAAGAGAGATTGAATATTCAAGATGTCTAGTTCTTCAAATGTTTCTTCTTAGTTTCAACTACCACAGCCTGTGGTATATTTCAACATCAACTACAAAATGAATATATATATAGATGTTAAAAATTGTTAAAAATTTTGGTATCCAACACTAAAAATCTTGATAAATTTTGTATACAACTAACTTTTTTGTAAAAACAGTTAGTCAACAAAAACCATTATCTTACTTTAAAAAGTTTTTGCATATATATATATATATATATATATATATATAAGTATTATAGTAACATAATAACTTCTGTTGATGAACTGTTTTTTAAAATAATTAGTTGTATACAAAATCTATAGTACACTAAAATTTTAGTTATCACTAATATTACTCTTATAAAAGAAATAATGAAATTGTTTCAAATGATATAACAAAAATAAATATTTAAATTTATGATTTCGTTAAGAAAAGATATTATCATTTTTTGTGAAGTAATTTATAGTGTATATATATTCATAAAAATTAGTTTATTATGCTAAAAAAAATTCATCGGTCAACACTATTGGTAAGGGTCTTTTGGAAATAATACAGTGGTCATTTATCGACTTTATTAGTTCAAAAGCTTTTAGTCAAATAATAAAAAAAATTTAATGATTCTTTTTCGTTAATCTATTAGTCAAATAGTAAACTAATTTTTATGAATATATATACATCACTAATTACTTCAAAAAAATGCTAATAGCTTTCTTTGACTAAATCATAAATTTAAATCTTTTATTTTTAGATCATTTGAAAACAAATATTCCTTCTTTTATACAAGTAATAATAATGATAATTAAATTTTATTTGATTATAAATTTTAGTCAACTAAAGTCTTCAAGAAGTTTTAGTCGACTATAATGTTTTTTTTACCAAAAAAATATAAAAAAACTACTAATAGCTTTTCTGCATTTTTTTTACAGCATTTTAAACAATTTTCTTGTTTTCTATATTTGGAAAGCTATTAATGACCTTTAGAATTGAAGTGGACTAGAAATCATAATCAATCATTCAAAGTGAGCCATTATATGCAGTGTAGTGAGATTTACACAAAATTTTGACATTAATAAAGAATGATTAAGAGGTTGTGATCAAATCAAGCCTTATTTAATAGAATGTATGACTTTAACCAAGTAAAATTATTTTCTATAAAATTGATTCCCCCAAACCAATTAAACAATACATGTAATTCAACCCTTAATATTTATGATTTTGATGATATTCAAACTTTGCATTAAAGATGTTAATGAAGTTATAATTTAATGTGGGTCTCAAAGATCAAAGACTAAATAATTAAAAGTAAAATAATTTGTTAAAGATGATCATAATGTATATTCTGATATTTATGGAAGGTTTACATTTTTTTTTGCACCCAAACAAATTAAAATATTTATAATTTATTTTTAAACTAAAAAAAACATTTGGGCCATTTTCACATGATTAGTGCATGAATTGTATGTCATGATCTCTTTTCTATATATAAATATTCATATATATTTGGAGCGCATGGGTATCAACGAGAAATATGTACAAATATTTATATACAGAAAAAGAATCATGACATACGATTCGTGCACCAATTAACTATGTTAAATGACCCAAAACAATTTTAGTTAAAAACATATTTTAAATATTTTAAATTGTTTGGGTCCACAAAAAATTTAAACCGGCCATGAATATAATATACATTGTAATCATCTTTAACAAGTTATTTTACTTTTAGTTATTTAGTATTTGAGACTCATATTAAATTATAACTTCATTAACATCTCCAATGCAAAGTTTGAATATCATCAAAATCACAAGTATCAAGGGTTGAATTGCATGTATTGTTTGATTGGTTTGGGAGAATATATTTTATGGAAAGTGATTTTACTTGTCTAAAGTGATACATGCTATTAAATAAGGGTTGACTTGATCACAACCTCTTAATCATTCTTTATTAATGTTAAAATTTTGTGTAAATCTCACTACACTGCACATAATGGCTCACCTTGAATGGTTGACTATGATTTCTAGTACACTTCAATTCTAAAAGTCATTAATAGTTTTCCAAATATGAAAAAGAATAAAATTGTTTAAAATGCTGTAAAAATGAACAAAAGCCATTAGTAGTTTTTATATATTGTTTTGGTAAAAAAAAACACTATAGTCGACCAAAATTTCTTGAAGACTTTAGTTGACTAAAATTTATAATCAAATAAAATATAATTATCATTATTATCACTTCTATAAAAGAAGGAATCTTTTTTCAAATGATATAAAAAATAAAAGATTTAATTTATGATTTAGTATCTATATATTCATAAAAATTAGTTTACTATTTGACTAATAGATTAACTAAAAAGAATTATTAATAAAATTTTATTATTTGATTGAAAAGTTTTGAACTAATAAAGTCGATAAATGACCATATTATTATTTCCAAAAAACTTTTACCAATAGTGTTGACCGATAAAAAAATTACCATAATAAACTAATTTTTATGAATATATATACACCATAAATTACTTCACAAAAATGCTAATATCTTTTCTTGACTAGATCATAAATTTAAATATTTTATTTTTATTATATCATTTGATACAAGTTCTTTATTTCTTTTATAAGAGTAATATTAATGGTAATTAAAATTTTAGTGGACTATAGATTTTGTACAGAACTAATTGTTTTCAAAAACAGTATGTCAA
>WJSH01006793.1:12305-24698 GCA_009757365.2 Lepidium campestre | reverse complement strand
ATTATAGTTCACTGCTAAACTCACATAATGGTTTCCACAAACTGAAAATTTTACTAGGGACAGAACTAGCTGCCAAGCCTAGTTCCGACCCAAACTTATATGTCATAACCTGTTAGAGGCATCAAAAATTAATTTATATTAAATGAAAAATTAAGTTTAAAATATGTTGCTCTTCATAAATGAATTAATCGAAAAAGATGATATATAAAAACCGTTCTAGTTTGTCTTAACCAATTCTCACATTTTCTTTGATCATGAATCATTGACCATTTAATCCTTCACAAAAGAAATATATGTTTTAAGTGAATTTCCAAATAATATACCAAATAATTTTTAATTTCTTTAGAGAATAAAAACATAATTTTATTTATAATTTGATACATACGGATGATACATTCTTATTCATACATACATATATATATATATATATAAAATAAAAACATCAATTTTCAAAGCATTTTGTTTGAACTTATTCATACATATTTTTGAACTTCGCCTCTAGATCCATGACAATTTTAGGATCCAACTGGAACGCCTTTGCAAGTATCTTTGGGTCAATCTGTGGATTAGATCCAAACAAGGTGTTGGCAATAAAGTAGATTCCTGGGTCTTGGCTATTCACAGCAGCGAATGTAACTGCTGGTGATTGGCCAATATTCACTTGGAAATGAATGAGTCCTTGTGGAAACAAAAATAAATCACCAGCATTAACTGTTTTGTGGAAGAGACGTTTATCTGGATATGACGTGATGAATCCTACGAGAAGTGTTCCTTGTGCGACAAGCAAGAGCTCGGTGCCACGTGGATGGATGTGAGGTGAGACCAGTCCGTCGATTTCATAATCAACTCGAGCAAACGTGAGTCCAAAAGTGTTTAGTCCTGGAAACTCATTAATATTGACCGGTGTTACGGCGGTTCCAAATACATTAGTTATAGGTTTTGCATTTTGAAGTCCACTGAAATGGAAATCATCTGCTGTGACGGTTTTTGGGTCTTTGCAGAACTCGCCGTTAACAAAAACTGAATATAGAAACCAAAACATCGAATAAAGAGTGTTACATATATAAGAAAGAAATATGAATCTCAATTTAAAATAAGAGTAAGAATGATAAAGAATCTATAATGTATATCTTACCGCCATTTAGTGAGCTATTGGTGCTGACACAAAAGTCTTGAAGAAGGCCTGGATCAGAAGCAATGGCTAATGAAAGTGTTGCAGCCAAAATAGATACAACTGTAAGAAATGAGACACTCTTCATTGTAATTTGATAGTTGAAGCAATTATTCAGAGAGGAAGGTTTTTTTTTTTCCTTTTTCTTGAATTTGTATGTTGTGGAGATAATAAATTTATGAGACATAAACCTCAACTTTATAGACAAGATGACGAAGTTGGAGCTTAAATGTTCCTATAACGTGTTGTCTCTGTGATCGCTTTGAAGAGTTAAGAGAGCATGTGTTTAATGTGCTATGGAAATTCATTTCGAAAGATTACACACGCATTTCCATGGATTTCATTTTTGGAATGCTTTGATGAAGTGGGCCTCCACAGTATCACCGACGTCTCCTATCCTTCTCAAGAGGTTGGTTAGTCAAGCAGCAATCTATCTCTTATGGAGAGAAAGAAATCAGCGATTACATGCTCATCAATCGGTGCCTCATGAAGTAATTTTCAGGCGTTTAGATAGATTAATCAGGGATTCTATCTTATCAAGAAGAAGAACGAAAGGCTTCTAGCTTAAATCTTATGGTTGATTGGCTTCCTAGATATGTGACCAATCCTTTTGTATCAGCTCCTTTGTTTTTTTTATTTTTGTTTTGGCAAAGAGGCTGTGTAAATATTAACTGTAATGTTAACCCTTCAGTAATGAAATTTACATTCCTATCAGAAAAAAATGACGGGTTGATAATCATGGATTTCAACTTAAACTTAATTGCAGAGTTCATGAATCTTAATTAGATTAAAATTATCTAACTTTAGTACAGTGGTTTAGATTGTCCAGCTAATGGCTTTACCATCAGGGGTTCGGTCATTCCCTACTATAGATGGAAAATTGAAAAGGGTTTATAAGAATGAATTTTGAGCTATGGATTGAACTAGTCGATCCAATTATTTACAAAAAAAAAAATCTAACTTCTAATGTGAAATAACTTTAATATTCTAATACGATTGTCCGAGGTATAAGTGGGATAGTATTTTAGGCTACCTTTCTAATGTGAAATCTAACTTATAAAATTGATATGTTGTTTTCACACACAAGATATTTTAAAAATAGAAAGATAATTATTACACAATGAATATGTAGGTGAACCACTTCCAAAGTCACCAACGGTCCCCTTCACCTTTAGCATTGAACTAAACCAACTACCTTTCTTTTGGTTGAGATGCAACAAGTGTATAAAGTGTACATTGTCCTTCACTCTTCAATACAAATGGAAAGAGAGAAAGAGAAATCGGCCAGTAGAAGAGATAATATCTTTGGGACCGAATCAATGCCTGAGTGGTCCCTCCGACGAACAACTACCAAACTTGTAGGCAGCATTAGTAAGCAGAAATTAGTGGATGACCGACCATTGTAATTTCTCTATCTATCTATCTTTCTGTTTTGCTTTTGATTTTCCAGTGATGCCGTGTCTCCAATATCGTTGTGTGATCAATTTCGACATTTTTAGGGTTCGATAACTCCCCCATTGACTTTACATTCTTAATTTTCTATGTTTCTTAATTTTAGGTTACTACTTATCCTTTTTCAAAGTTAGATAGTTCTTCCTCTTGTGTCACTCATTCATTATTAAAATCAAATAATAAAGTAGTCAATAATTGCAAAAGTTGGTATCTTTTGTTGTCATAATAAAGTCATTCGTTATTAGTGTCGGGGCTGAACTATAAATTATGTTGTCATAATTAAGTTATCCTTGTTAGGTGCAAAAATAATTAATTTATATTAAATGAAAAAAATTAAGTTTAATATATGTGGCTTGATATAATCGAATTTAAAATGATATATAAAAACCGCTCAGGTGAAGTGACCTTAGTCTAATGGCAGGTGGTAAGGATCAAGTCCCATTGCATACATTATATAAGAATTTGACTAATGGGCCGGCCAGTTATGGCCCAATGTTGATAAAAAAAATAACCGCTCTAATTTTTCTTAACCAATTCTCACATTTTATTTGGACATGGATCATAGACCAATTTTTGTACAATTTTTCCATCTAAAATAATTTGAATATGAGTTTTTACCTATCAAATTGTTGACAAAAAGAAAATAGTTTCTTAGATTTAGGATTTTATAGTCAAGATAATTTTTATCATGGTTTTATAAGAAAGTCGTAATTCAGATTTAATACTTTTCAAATTTTATATAATCGTTATTGTTTTTAAGAAGGCATACATATCTCTAGGTTGTTATTGATTTCCTATGTATGCCAAAGTATATTCGCTCTTGATGTGTTTACGATAAAATCGTAGTTGGAGAAAATACAAAAATTACGATCCTTTTTGCATCTAACTTGTTTCAGAATTCAGAATATGATATTAAAAAACTAAATTCAGCAATAGCTAACTTATGGTGAAGCAACACAGAAAATTCAAGAGAAATTCACTAGAAAAAATGGAAAACCCTATGTCAACCAAAGAAGGATGCATTGGATTCAGAACATTGGACAACTTTAATAGTGCATTACTAACTAAGCACCTTTAGTGACTTTTAGATTATCCAGATTCTTTATTTTCTAAAGTCATGAAAGGACAACATTTCATACATTTATTACCAGTGGATTCTGAATAAAGTTGTAACTAATCATATGGTTGGAGAAGCATAATCTCCTTGAAATAGCTAATTTTTAAAGGTTGTATCAAGCGAATAGGGAAAGGGGATTCGATCCAAGTGTGGAAGGACCCATGGGTTCCAGACTCTACTCCAAGACCAGCAATGTTAAATGGACCGAATATTTACCTAGATTTGACTGTCGATCAATTAATTGATCCTTTAACCCGGCAGTGGAGAGAACCATTGGTGAGACAATTTATGACTCCCAAGGATTACAAGATTATTATGGGTATCCCACTCTCAAGAGTGCTTAGAAAGGATTACTGATGATGACATTATACAAAATCGGGCCGATACACAGTACGATTAGAGTATTGGGCAGAAAATTCCATTGCAACTAAGGACAAGATTTATTTCGGACCTTACTACACTTCAATCGAAGGCATGGATTTTGGACTGCCTTCCCAAAATTAAACATTTTATCTGATAAGCATTATCGGGATGTACAGCAGTCCGAGCAAATTTAGACCATCGAGAGGGATCAAGAGTGACCAAGGTAGCCCAAGGTGCCACTCAGAGGAAGAGATGACAAACCATGTTCTCTTCGAATGTCCGATGGCGATTCAGACATGGGCTTTGTCCACGATTATCTCTGCCACTCATATATTCATGGGACCATCGATCTGGTCTAATTTTTATTACTTATTTTGGAGGATTGAGGATAAAAAGGAAACTCGTTGCTTTCCCTGGATTATCTAGCACATTTGAAAAGCACGAAATGATAAACTATTTACAAATATTGATAGAGATGCCCAAGAGATTTTAAGTCTTGATGAATCTGAGACTCAAGAATGGTTCCATCTACAAACAGAAGCAACTGTTACTAATCATTTGATTCCCATAGATCTCGACAGACTATGGGCTGAGGTTACAAAACCAATATTTGACCTCAGAAATTTACAAGAATTAGATGCTTTGTGGATGAGTCTTGGAAAGACTCAGATGATTTTTCAGGACTAGGATGGTTTGCCTACCCAAATGCATCTACAAGTGTTTTGATGGAAGTTCGAGGACTCAGGAGAAGCCTATCGGCATTGCACAATGAAGTGGAGGCACTTCTTTGGGCAATGTCTTGTTTGATTTCTCTTGATCTCAAAGTAGTGAGATGGCGATAGACAGTGTATATGTCCTCAAGATGACCACATAACCGGATTAGTGGCCCGCTTTCTGCCCATACATGGAGGACTTCCGGAGACTAAGATCATCCTTCAGTCAATTTTCCCTTCACTTGATACTGAGGACCTTAAACTACAAAGTAGATTTCTTAGCTCATAACTGATATATTGCGTTTTTGACATATTCTGACACTTGTTTCTTAGACTAAGATCATCCTTCAGTCAGTCTTTTATTGTCTTTTTAGTGTCTTTTCAGGTTGAAACAAGCCAAGATTAGATTTAGGAGCTCTACGCATGGATTGGATCAAAATGACAGAAAATTGGAGTTTCTGAAGGCTTGGACCGATCGGTCTCTTCTTTAAGATCGATCGGTCTCAAATTCATTCACGCGCACAAAAATGAAGAAGTCAACCCGACTGATCGATCTCATCTTTAAGACCGATTGGTCTGCTATCGTGAAGATTTGCGAGTATTCCAGAGACTGATCAATATAATTGGATCGGTCGGTCTAGTATCAAGCATCAAACCCATCTCAAGGGATCGATCGGTCCACCCTTTAGGATCGATCGATCCAGTATCATGAAGAATTGCGAGCTTTCAAGAGATCGAGCGCTCCACTACGATCAGTCGATCCACCATGCGAAGCGTCGGGGCCATCTTATGGGACTGATCGATCCACTCTTTAGGATCGATCGGTCCGAATCTAAAATTCTAAAATTTCTATTTTTGGCCCGATTTAACTTGGCCCAAAACACGTTTTTAGACTCATGTAATTAGGTTTTTGCTTCAGTTTTCAGACATTGTTCATTCTTATTCTTAGCCGTTTTTTGTTTTCTTTCTGGAACTTCAAGCATAGAGATTTTGCATTGTATTTGGAAAAATATTTCTGAACCATTTTCTATTCTAATTCAGTATTTTATTATGTTTACCTATTTATCTTTGATTGTTCTTGTTATTATGTCTGAGTAGTTCCCCAATCAAGTTTAGGGTCTTCTAGGGATTTTGGGAATCAATTAATTAAGGTTAAATAGGGATTCTATCTTAAGTGTTCTTCATCTATAGTTGTTCTTAAAGTTTAAGTTAGATTAGCTACCTAGCTTATGATCATAGGTTGTTTAACACACAGAAGTGCTTGATTAATCGCATGAAAGAACTTAGATGAGCAATTCGTTCCTAGCCAATGGAAGTTGATTTTAAGGCGGATTGTGAACTTATTAGACTTAAACTTTAATGTGTGTTTAGAACTCTAGGTTCAAATGGAAGTTTAGAATGCTAGGTTGCTGAACATAGTAGTCGATGCCACGGAAGTGGATTTGCTATACATTAGTGTTCTGTGTTCAAGAATTGTTTTTTAATTTGTTCCATGAATAGTGCCCTGATTTATATTCCTAATTTTCCGATGAATTCCGTGGAGTTGATGCTTTTATTTATCTGAATTTATATCGTTTTTTGCTTGCTTTATTTAATTACAATCAACACAAATTACTCCATTTGTCTTAGCTTAAATTTTGATTAAAGAGATTGATAGTGTAACAACTTGGTCTTCGTGGATTCGATCCCTAAAGCACTACTTCGTTTGTTGTGCACTTGTAGTAGATTCTAAGGTTAAAACTCTGTGTATCAAGTTTTTGGCGTCGTTGTTGAGGACCAATTGCGTTACCTTTTGATATACAATCAGATTTTAGTCTAAGATTTCTTTTACTTACGTTTTTATTTTTGTTTCTTTTTGTGTTTGAGGTTTAGGGTCAGGAGAAGTCAGGGCTCTGAACATCTTCTGAACTTTGACAATGAGACACTTGCGAGATTGGAAAGAGAGAATCACAGAGCTAGAGCAAACAGTGCTACGATGACCAATCAACTTCCTGAAGATGTTCACGTCAACAATACTGATCTGCAGGATCCTAATCCAGTGATTCCACAAGATTTTGCTATAGTTGAGCAGTTGAGACAACAGATTGCAGAGTTGCAAAGACTGCACCAATAGCAGAATATCGACCCTCCACGGCATCGCACTATAGGCGATCTGGACACGCCTCATCAGTTCTATCATAACAGGTCTGCCATAGTTCTCCCTCCTATACAGAGACAGGACTATGAGATCAAGCCTTAGTTGATCACTCTGATCAAGCAATATCCTTTTTATTGTCTGCCTGCTGAGAACCCAATGGACCATATTGAGAGCTATGAGGACATGTGTAGTACAACCAGTTCTAATGGTGTACCTCCAGACTTCATCAAGTGCAAGTTGTTTCTGCATTCTTTGGGAGGTAAAGCGCTTAAATGAGTGAAATCTCTTCCTCTAGGATCTTTGACTACTTGGGAGGAAACTAGAGCTGCATTCCTGGATCACTTCTACACCAAGTCAAAGACTGATGCGCTGAGGAACAAAATTACTACTTTTCACCATTCTATGAGGCATGGGAAAGGCTCAGGGAATTCATGAGAGATTGCCCACACCATGGGTATAGCGATGAACAGATTCTCAACATCTTCTATGGAGGAGTTGATTGGAAATACAAGAATTCTCTTAGTGTTGCTAGTAATGGAGACTTCATAACTAAGACAGTGAATGAGGCATTTACATTTATTGAGAAATTGGCTGCAAGTTCCAGTAGTCGTTGTTAGGAGTATGATCGCTCAGTACGTGTTAATTGTCTTGAGACTCAGAGGATTGATGAGCTGAATGCCAAGATTAACATGTTGATCAAGGCTAATCAGAGAGGAGTTCAGCAGTGTGATGAATGTGGAGAAGTTGTTTTTGCTCAGGATTACAGGAAGACTCTGAAGAGTTGCAGGATGTCAATTATGTGACTGACAAGGATATGGACATAACAGAGGATTTATGCAGAACAGAGGGTACAATCATCCTAATCTGTCTTACAAGAGTACTAATGTCGAGAATCCTCAGGATCAGGTCTATCCACCAGCTGTCCAAACTTCACAGTTCAAGGGAAATTGCCCGTGAAAAATTCAGGCGTCATTGCAGTCTCTCAAAATTATCAGGGGCAAAAGAGTTATGGTTAGAATTTTTAAAGGCAGAATAACGTGCAAAATCCGAGCGCAAATAACTTTCAGCCTACTTTCATACCCTTTCAGCAGCCTGCTCCTCCACAGTATTAGCCACCAGCTAGCACTTCTACCAACTCCCAGGATGAGTTGAAGGCTCTCATGCAGCAGGTTCTTTAAAACCAGTAGAAGTCTACCACAGAGATTAGTGCCAAAGTAGATGTGATGTACAAGGACCTGAATGGCAAGTATGAAGTAGTCTGTACTCACATCAAGAAGCTGGATATTCAATTTGCTTAGACTGCTGAAGCAATTCAGAGACCTCCAAGAGCTTTATCTGGAAAAGGAGAAAAGAACCCTAAGGAGTTTTGTGAGGCTATCACCCTCAGGAATGACAGAGTGCTTGAGACTGTTGCTGAGAAAATCACCACCAATGATGTTGTGATCGACTTGGAGGAAGGTACTGAAGACAATGAGGAAGCGTATAAGGATCAAGATGCACTTTCACCACCTATCCCCAAAGAGACTCCTCCAGTTGTTCAGCGAGTGTACGTGCCTAAGGTTCCATATCCTTCACCTTCAAAGAAGTCACAAAAGGATTTAGAGGCAGCTAAGTGCAAGGTAATGCTAGATGATTTGACTATGAAGCTACCATTAGTTGATGCAATTCAGATGATTCTTTCCTTGAAGAGCTATGTTAAGAAGCTTCTTGCAAACAAGGTTAGTGGAGAAGATGGAGTCATGATGGTAAACAAAGACTGCAGTGCTGTTCTAGAGAACAAGAAGATCAAGAAATAAGGAGATACAGGGAAGTTTGTTATTTTTGTTCAGATTAGACATATGACTTTTGTTTGCTCTCTTTGTGATTTAGGATCTAGTGTTAATCTGATGCCTTATTCTGTTGCAAAGCGCCTTGGCTTTACTAAGTTCAAGCAGACCAAGATCTTTTTAGTGTTTGCAGATCGTTCAGTGAAGCTTCCTATAAGAGTTCTTGAGGAGCTTCAGGTGCAGATAGGCAATGTTCTTGTGCCCGCTAATTTCATTGTTCTTGAGCTAGAAGGAGAGCCTAAGGATCATCTCATTTTAGGAAGACCTTTCCTAAAGATTGTTGGAGCTATCATTGATGTGAAGAGAGGGCTCATAGACCTCCACCTTGGTGACATTGTGATGCAGTTTGAGATGAACAAGATGCTGAAGAGACCCATGCTAGATAGACAGACATTTGTTATTGATGATTCAGTAGAGATCGCCGAGGAAATGACCAAGGAGATCCTTAAAGACGATCCTCTTAAGATTGCTCTAACTACAGCTGAGAGTGATCATGGTTTCTTGGATGTTGATACCAGTGGCTATGCAAAGATGTTGGATTCAAGCCAACAAATAGGGAAGATGGTCTCTTTCATCTCCTTAGATGCGCCACCAAAAGAGCCATCTGCGTCGATCGACAACCCTTGGAGTGAGCTGAAAGCTCCAAAGGTGAAGCTGAAAATGCTTCCAGTAGGGCTAAGGTATGTTTATCTTGGTCATAATTCTACTTATCCTGTGATTATCAATGTTGAGCTGAACAATGTAAAGACTTCACTGCTGCTATGTGAGCTACGCAAGTACCGAAAGGCGCTTTGCTATTCGCTTGATGACATCACATGTATCTTTCCAGACCTTTGTATGCATAGGATACATCTAGAGGATGAGTCGATGACTTCTGTAGAACATCAGAGACGGTTAAATCCGACTCTAAAAGATGTTGTAAAGGAGATAATGAAGCTTATAGAGGCTAGTATCATCTATGCTATATTTGATAGTACTTGGATTAGTCCTGTTCATGTAGTCCCTAAGAAGGGTGGTGTGACTGTTGTGAAAAATGATAGGAATGAGTTCATACCAACTAGAACTGTCACTGGATATAGGATGTGTGTTGACTACAGGAAGTGGAATACTGCTACTAGAAAGGATCACTTTCCTTTGCCATTCATTGATCAGATGCTTGAGAGATTAGCTAACCATCCTTACTACTGTTTCTTTGATGGTTATTCAGGTTTTTTTCAGATTCCTATTCACCCAGACGATCAGGAGAAGACTACGTTCACATGTCCTTATGGCACTTATGCTTACCGCAGAATGCCATTTGAACTGTGTAACGCTCCATCAACCTTCCAGCGATGCATGATGTCGATTTTTACTAACTTGATAGAGGACATAATGAAAGTTTTTATGGATGATTTTTCTGTCTATGGATCCTCCTTTTCTGTGTGTCTTTCTAACTTGTGCAAGGTTCTTCAGCGCTGTCAGGAGAAGCATCTGGTGCTAAACTGAGAGAAATGCCACTTCATGGTGAGAGATGGGATTGTGCTTGGTCACAAGATTTTAGAGAAGGGAATCGAGGTTGATAGAGCTAAGATCGAAGTGATGACAAGTCCGCAGCCTCCAGATTCAGTCAAAGGAATTAGAAGTTTTCTAGGACATGCTGGGTTTTACAAACGCTTCATAAAGGACTTCTCAAAGATAGCTAGACCTTTAACACAACTATTGTGCAAGGACGTGAAGTTTGAGTTCGATAATGCTTGCTTAGAGGCCTTTCTCATGATCAAGGGGGCACTTGTGAGCGCACCGATTGTTCAGCCACCAGATTAGGAGCTTCATTTTGAGGTGATGTGTGATTCTAGTGATTATGCAGTGTGAGCTATTTTGGGACAACGGAAAGACAAGAAGCTTCATGTCATCTACTATACCAGCATGACTCTAGATGATGCACAATGTAAGTATGCTACACCTGAGAAAAAGCTACTTGATATTGTGTTTGCTTTTGAGAAGTTCAGGTCCTACTTAGTGGGTTCTAAGGTGATTGTGCATATTGATCATGCTGCGCTGCAATACCTTCTATCTAAGAAGGATGTCAAGCCGAGACTGCTGAGATGGATTCTTTTGCTGCAAGAGTTCAATCTTGAGATCAAAGATAAGAAGGGCATTGAGAATAGAGTTGCAGATCATTTGTCTCGACTGCGCATTGAGGATGAGGTTCCGCTGAATGATAGTCTTCCTGAAGAGTATGTTTACGCCATCTATAAGACACATGATAGTTACTACACATCTGTGCGCAGTCCTTCGCCTCCTTCTCTGCCTAGTGCTCCTAAGATTCCATGGTTCACGGATATAGCTAATTACTTGGCTGCAGAGGTAAAGCCCGATAAGTTCTTTGGTTAGAGGAAGAAGAAGTTCCTTCATGACATTAGACATTACTTATGGGATAAGCCTTACTTGTTCAAGCAGTGTTCAAACGATATTTTCAGGAGATGTGTTTCAGAGGAAGAGGTACCTGGGATTTTATTTCGCTGTCATTGATCCGCGTATGCTGGACATTTTGCTACTTCTAAGACTGTGTCTAAGGTACTCTAGTGGCCTACTATGTTTCGTGATGCCAATGCCTTTGTTTTGAAGTGTGATTCCTGCTAGAGGCAAGAAAATATCAGGAAGAGGAATGACATGCCTCATAACTTTATTCTCGAAGTTGAGGTGTTTGATGTGTGGAGAATCGATTTTATGGGTCTATTTCCATCATCATATGGAAATCAGTACATCTTGGTAGATGTGGATTATGTATCCAAATGGGTTAAAGCGCTGACTAGCCCAACCAATGATGTCAAGGTGGTCTCCAAAATGTTTAAGAGCATCATCTTTCCACGGTTTGGTGTACCTCGCATTGTCATCAGTAATGGAGGTTCGCACTTCATCAAAAAAACTCCTGAGAATTTCCTAAGGAAGTACGGAGTCAAGCATAAGGTTGCTACACCTTATCATTCTCAGACAAGCGGGCAAGTTGAGATTTCTAACAGGAAGATCAAAAGCATTTTGCAGAAGATAGTGAGCACAACACGGAAGGATTGGTCAGCTAAGCTTGCTGACACTCTTTAGGCTTATAGGACTGCTTTCAAGACACCTCTTGGCACTACACCATTCCATCTTGTCTATGGGAAATCATGTCACCTTCCAGTGGTGCTTGAGTACAAGGCAACATGGGCTGTAAAATTGCTGAATTTCAACATAAAATCTGCTGCTGAGCGACGGACACTGCAACTGCATGAGCTAGAGGAGATTCGTCATATGGATTATAAGAACTCTACAATCTACAAGGACCGCACAAATGCTTATCATGATAAGAGGATCATTCCCAGGAACTTTGCTGCTAACGATAATGTATTGCTATTTAACTCATGCTTGAAGCTTTTTCCAGGAAAGTTGAGATCAAGGTGGTCAGGATCATTCACTATCAAATAAGTGAGGCCATATGGAGCTGTAGTTTTGCTCAATCCAGAAGGAGGTGAATTTGTGGTCAATGGACAACGCCTTAAGCCATACTTCGCGGAAACTGCCATCACTGAAGATGAACACATTCTCCTATGTGATATGCCCAATGTCTAAAGAGTTGTTGAGTCAAGCTAATGACT
>WJSH01006781.1:441148-458900 GCA_009757365.2 Lepidium campestre | reverse complement strand
TTCAATTAAAAAAAAAAAAAAAAAAAAAAAACTGTTCATATAGACGATCGATTCAAATGCTACTGAAGAAACTACTCGATAAAGATTGATCTTTTTTTTAATTAATAAAATTTAGTTAAATAAAGTCGCTTAAACTTTTCATAATAATAATAATAATCATAATATAATTTGTTATCTATATATGAGAGGTTAGTATTTCTTCCAAAATGTATGTTACATTTTGTTAAATTGCAATTTTGTTGTTATAAAAAGAATAAAACAATAGCAAGTTTCTCATATAATATTAATATATCTAATCTAGGTAACTAATTATCTTTATCCGAAAACATATAGCCATAAAGTTAAGAAACTATAATGATAGCAACATTTAGATTTTGATTTATACTTTAAATTTGATTCGACTTTAAAATGTGATTTCTTTAATCTAACCTGGAGGTTATGATTTTATTGAAGAAAAGATAATCGATCTGATAAAAGTAAGACTAAGCTGTACCCTTTATACCATTGGAAGATTTACTTTCTTTTGAAAAAACAAAGTCTTTAATTAAAATTTCACATAAAAAGAAGATTTCTAAAGAAGAAGAAAAAAGAAAAACAATAAAGAGAAATATTCTCGTTGGGATCAGAGAAACTAAGAGATCGGAGAAAGAATGTGGCAGTAATGATCAGTTAATACGTCATCGTTTTACTTCCATGCAGTTTTTAATATCAACCAAAACGAGAAAGTGAAAGTACTTACTAAGCTTCTCAAAGACATATATGAATATGTATTTTTATTTCGTCTTTTTCATAAATATTTTATAGCCTTTTCTTTTTGCTTTTATTTGTGTTTTTTTTTCCTTTTTTTTATTGGGCTGTAACTTTAATCACACTAAATTAATACTCGCGCTAATAAAAATAATAAAAATAATTTTATAAAATCATTGTCATAATAAAAATTCTAAAAGAGTTTTGAAAAGGAAAAGAATACAATGATATTATAACGTGAACATAAAGAAAGCTAGATTTTTTACAAGAATTGTGAAATGGAGGTGAATGACTATTTATTTTTTATAGTTTATGAATGGTATGATATTTAAATTATTAGTTTTTGTGTAATACTTCTGATTATATTAAACCCAATAAGAATTCAAACCGTAGATTTGTTGTATAGTAAATAAAATATGCGTTTGAAGAATCAGTAAAGATGAGACATGTCACAAGGCATAAGCATGCAAATTTGTTTTTCCCACACAAAGACACATCACACACCTTCTCTTTCCAAGCATTAATCACAATAATAGTTAAGTTGATACATTTGAATAATAGAGAGAGATTACAAAAGTTTGGTAGAAGTGGGCACAAGTAAAATAACCTGCAGTTTCTGAAGAGATGATGCAGGAGTTCGATAGACCAAGTAAGTGGGCTCTAGAACCTATTATCATATAACAAAACTTACAAAAAGAGAATAATAAAAACAATATGATGATAGCTCCCTATAGTGTTCTAAACACATGAATAAAGGCTGAGATTAAGACATGATGAGGAAAAATAGAAGACCACAAAACATAGACCTGATATATCATTATATGGAGATGCTCTTGATCAGTACATACATCCCATATATGAACATGTTTTTGAGATCAACTCCTCCAGTCACGAAATAACGACCATCAGAGCTAACAACTAATGCAAGAGACTCTCTGTTGCGTTTTTATTTATTTCAAGGCTTCCTCATTTTCATCCCATGAAACTTCAACATTTCATTAGTTGGGCATATGTATTTGTCACTTTTCCAGAAGATACATTCCAATGCATAATTGTAGTCTTTAGACGCTGAAACCCCTTAAGAATCATCATCCGATAGAGCTACATATACAACAGATTTTCGATGTTTAACGCTAACATTGAACCTACAAATACTTAGTGGCTTATGAACATTGAATTAAGAAAAAGGTTTAGTCAGTATTACTACTAACCAATCATCGAACATCAAATTGTCCTGATTGGTGTAAACTATCACTAATTCTCTTCAAAATTAAATAAAACACTAACTACTCATACACCCTAACTTAGCAGCAATATTCAAGTCTACGAATTTTGAAGTTGAATGCATTAAGGTTTCAAATTCTTCATCACCTCAATGCAATAGCTCTTCGAACCCTCCCATTCTCCTCAAACTGATTCTGCATCAAAGACCCTCATGTCTTTATCACGCTCTCTCCTCTTTGCTTCTCTCATTCTATTTAACATCTACTCATCTAATCTCTTATGTTTGTCTCCCATCGTCTCATTGGCAAGGAGTCGCTCTAAAAATGCTGGAAGCGGAACATCGCTTCGTTATACCCGGTCCCAAAAGTCTTTATTGAGGAAGAGGAAACGATTACACTTACGAGCAGTCAACGAAATTTTATTTTTTTGGCTGGCCGGTATGAATTTTGTAATTCTATTGGTAGATGAGGTTAAGAAGGTGGTTGATGTGTCAGCTCTAAGATACTCCAAAAAGCTGAGTTGTCAGCGGGAGAGAAACAAACTGTGCTTTTATATATATAATTCTCTTAGATTTCAGGGTTAAAAGCTCTTCACACGTTGTGTCTTTATTTTTATAAATTTGCTTTAATTTTTCTTTTTTCCCAATAGGTCCTAAATTTGTCCCTAACTTGTCTCTCTAACATTTTTGCAAAGACTCGAGATATATGGTTTTAATTATCACATAAAAAATTTTACATTTTTTTTGCCAAACGTCTGATTTTATATCATTTATTAGGGTTTAATACAAATAGTAACGTATTAATGCAGGTTTAGCTAAACTATCAGTATTCTCTATCTATATTATCCGTAGTAAGAAACATATATGTTTGTTTCCACATAAAAAACATTTTAGGCTTCATAGATTTAACCAAATTAAATCAACTACGTACCAACATTGAAATTCATATGAATTGCGATAATCAGGTTTACTACAACAATCTGTATAAAAAGAAGTACTCATGTGTATGTATAAGATCGTGTAGAGACATGTATTAATGAGTATTGAAATACTTTAAAACATAATAAGATAATATATAAGATACGTGAGGGTACAGCTTTTGCATGGTAGATGGAGAAGACATAATGATTATGAAATACGTATACATGTTGTATGAATATATATATATATATATGTATATTTAAATAATGATAAAGAAAGGTCACAATATATATAAATCCATATAACATAATACAATGAATATTGATATAAAATTAAAGTAAATGTGGTAACTTAACTGCATAGCTCACATTCACAATAAAGCTTAAAATAGTACGTAACATGCATTCTATAGTTTCATCCTGACACCAATCCATCGCCACCAAGGACCACCAATCTTTTCTATTACCACATTACATATCGATCGGACTATATTTACATATATTAGACATATATATGATACAGATTAAACCAAACACCATATTATATATATATATATATATATATATATAGTACAACTCATATTACTAAAACAACATAATCACTTCATTAATTAATGGAATATTTTGGATGAAAGAGAACAAGGTTCTAAATTTTTCTGTTTTTTTTGTCAAATCAATAAGACTCCAACTATGATTCAAATCCTAAACTCTATTATACTGAGTTATATAATTTCTTATTTAGGATCGAATTTTGGTGATAGTACAATTTCCTCAAATTTATAACTGATGATAATTTTTTCTTAAGTGATGTATATAAGGTTATAAAAATATATACACGTATTTTTTATGTGTTTAGAGAGAAGGAGAGAGAGGATAGTGCTTTGAAAATTGAAAGATAGGAGACAGATTGTTGCTTTTTTGGAAGAGTTGAAGAATGAAATTCTGTCTCTCTTCAAAGATCAGCATCAAAGACAGTGACACCACCTCAATTTTTTATATATAATTTATGTTGTTATAAATAAATATATATATATATTTATTTATATATTGCACATTTAGTTACTTTCATGTCTCTTTCTTATTAACTTTTGCTTTTCTTTGTGGTTACGCTCTTTGAGTTCTAGGAACATCGAGATTTGAGAGGGACTAAGAAATATATAAAGATTAAATACGATTTCTTCTTCTATATGAAACCAAAACAAATAAAACATATAAATATTTTCCACTTAATGTGTGAATAAACTATTTTTACATGTATAGATATGAACGATGAACAAGACGAGCATTATATATAACTAAATTTAACAATCCAATTACTTAGCTAGAAATTATAGATTAAATACAATACAAGAGTTGAGTTTGGTTTTCCAATCTATATGTAAAACATGAGATTTACAAGAACTAAATTTGAAGGAGACGCGAAGATATTATATGTACACTGGTTTCAGACCTTAATTATATATTATACATCCTATGATCACTGCAAAATCATATACTTGATTGAAAATTTTGAAGATACAAGTTACCAATTTTCAATGTAAATGCTGTTCTTCTGTATATTAATTTGCTTTGGTCTTTAAGCTGGCTTCATGTTGTGGGAAAAACAAATACAATAAAACAATTACGTGAAATAGTAGATTGTTTTTTTTGTAAAGCCAACATAAGTTTATTTCAATAAACCGAAGCAAAAAAAAAAACTTTAGTGCCCTAGATTTTATTATATCATAATGTCTATGGTATTTGAATAAATAAAAATTTAAAAAGTATACACAAACTTTAAAAACTTTCACTGGGCCTCTGCTATTATTAAGCCGGCCCTCAAAATTACACATAAATATAAAATGATAATATATATAATTATAGTTCGACACATTTTAACTTGAAGCTGTGGAGGGAAACGAAGCTTGAAGGAAGTGGGAAATTCAAAAAAGCTTCAGAAAGCTGCCTTACTATTCAAAAGACGAAAGCAAAAGGAGAATATTATTTATTTATTTTAAAAAACCTTATAAAAAGAATGATAATTAATTGAAAAAAGAAAAACAACATCGAAAGTGTAAAACCAACCCAACAATATAAAACCATAACTTGCTCTGTCCTCTTTTCTTCGATACTTCTATCATACTTAACATATATTTATAACACTAAGTTTCGCTTCCTCCATTACTTACTTTTTCTTCCTCTTAAGCTTCAAAATCTTTTTAAAGTCTCACGCTTTTGTTCTTGGCAGAGAGAAAATTAAGATCAGTTTAACATTTAAGATCGATTGATAAATAGAGATTTGTGAGAGGGGTTTAGAGGTTCAAGGTGGGTGGTTTTGTAATGCGTACAGGGGCTTATACCGTTCACCAGACACTAACACCAGAGGCTGCTTCAGTTTTGAAGCAATCTCTAACCTTAGCAAGAAGGAGAGGCCATTCTCAGGTTACTCCACTTCACGTTGCTTCGACGCTTTTAACTTCCACAAGATCTAATCTTTTCCGAAGGGCATGTCTCAAATCTCATCCTTTCACAGCCCTTGGTCGTCAAATGGCTCACCCTTCTCTCCATTGTCGAGCTCTTGAGCTCTGTTTCAATGTTGCTCTTAACAGGCTTCCTACGAACCCAAATCCTCTGTTTCAGACCCAGCCTTCTCTCTCCAATGCTTTGGTCGCGGCGCTGAAGAGAGCACAGGCGCATCAGAGAAGAGGATGTGTGGAGCAGCAGAACCAGCAGAATCAACCATTCTTGGCCGTTAAAGTCGAACTCGAGCAGCTCGTTGTATCGATTCTGGATGATCCTAGTGTAAGTAGAGTAATGAGAGAAGCTGGACTCTCTAGTGTTTCCGTGAAAAGTAACATAGAGGATGATTCCTCTGTTGTTTCCCCTGTTTTCTATGGCTCTTCTTCGTCTGTTGGTGTCTTCTCTTCTCCTTGTTCTCCTTCTTCTAGTGAAAACAATCAAGGAGGAGGAACTTTAAGCCCTAACCCTAGTAAAATCTGGCATGCACATTTGACCAATCACCACTCTTTTGAGCAAAACCCTTTCTTCCATTTCCCTAAAGGAAAGATTTTAACTCCAGATCAAGCTTTTCCAGTGAGAGAAGACGCAAACCCGGTCATCGAAGTGCTTCTAGGGAAGAAGAACAACAAGAAGAGGAACACTATCATAGTTGGAGACTCTGTGTCTGTAACCGAAGGAGTGGTTGCAAAACTCATGGGTAGAATTGAGAGAGGAGATGTTCCAGATGATTTAAAACAAACTCATTTCATCAAATTTCAGTTTTCACAAGTTGGGCTGAATTTCATGAAGAAGGAGGATATAGAAGGACAACTAAGAGAATTGAAGAGAAAAATCGATTCTTTCACATCATGGGGTGGTAAAGGTGTGATTGTTTGTCTTGGAGATCTGGACTGGACAGTCTGGGGAGGCGGTAAAAGCGCATCATCTTCGAATTATAATGCAGCAGATCATCTAGTGGAAGAGATAGGGAGATTGGTTTATGATTATAGCAACTCAGGAGCCAAAGTTTGGCTCTTGGGGACAGCTTCTTACCAAACATACATGAGATGTCAAATGAAGCAACCTCCACTTGATGTTCAATGGTCTCTTCAAGCTGTTTCATTTCCTTCAGGAGAACTTTCACTAACCCTCCATGCTTCCAGGTTTTTTTCCTCTTCTTTTTCTTTTCAGATCATTGATCACCAACTTAAGTACCCGTCATTAATACTAAATTACTTTATTTTTCAGTGGTCACAGTTCTGAGATGGCTTCTCAAGTGATGGAAATGAAGCCATTTAGAGTTAAGGAAGAAGAGGGAGCAGGAGAAGAAGAGGAAGACGATAAACTCAATTTCTGTGGAGATTGCGCTTTTAATTATGAGAAAGAAGCAAAAGCTTTTATATCAGCTCAACACAAAATTTTGCCACCTTGGCTGCAACCTCATGGAGACAACAACAACATTAACCAAAAGGTATTAACTTTTTGATAAAGAAATGATCTTTATTTGTTATCAATGTCTATGCGGTTACTTGAATCGTTCTACTTTTGTGGGTTTAAGTTTCAGGATGAACTGACTGCACTGAGAAAAAAATGGAACCGGTTTTGTCAAGCTCTTCACCACAAGAAACCTAGTATGAATGCTCAAAGCTACGGTTGGAGGGCGGAACAGAGCAGCTCTGTTTTACCGAGTTCCGCAGCTACAATTTCTTTTGTGGACTCGGGTCTGAAGCAAAACTCACGTGCATCTAGTTCAGTTGCTAAATTCAGACGACAGAACTCGTGTACCATCGAGTTCAGTTTCGGAAGTAATCATCAAGAGGGTCTCAAAAAAACCGATGAATTGAGTCTGGATGGATTCAAGAGTAACAATGATGAAGGTGTAGAAACCAAGATCACTCTTGCACTTGGTCACTCTCCATTTCCATCTGATTCAGAGAACTCAGATGAAGAAGAGCCAGAGAGAGTGATTAAAATGAGCGACTTATCGAAAAAGCTTCACGAGAACATTCCATGGCAAAGAGAAGTTATTCCTTCAATCATTGAAGCCATGGAAGAATCTGTCGAAAAGAGTTCGAGAAGAGATGCGTGGATGCTAGTTTTGGGGAACGATGTGACTGCGAAAAGAAGATTGGCTATCACAGTGACAACTTTTCTTTTCGGGTCAGTCGAAAATATGTTGAAGATAAATCTGAGAACATCCAAGGCAAGCGAGGCGTGCAAGAAGCTCGAGAACGCGTTGAAGGGCCAAGAAAAGGTTGTAGTTTTGATAGAGCGGGTTGATTTAGCTAATGCTCAGTTCATGAAACTACTCGTAGATCGATTTGAGGCTGGAGATTTGGATGATTTTCAAGGAAAGAAGAATCAAATTGTCTTCCTTTTGACGAGAGAAGATGATGAATGTGTGGATAACGAACAATGCGTTATACCAATGGTGTTGAAGTGTAACAAATCGAGTTCCAATTTGGTCAACCACAAGAGGAAACAAGAATTCGATTCTACACTGACAATGAATAAGATGAAGACTCCAAGAATCGAAGAAGAGGAGGACGAAAGCAATGTGGCTTGCGACATAAGCAACATCAAGAACGAGTTTTCAAGACAGTTGAAATTCGAATCTAACGGTCTTGACCTCAACTTAGAAGTTGATGCTAACGAAGAAGAAGAAGATAAAACAGCTACTCAAATCTCAAGCGGGTTTGAAGAACGTTTTCTAGATTCAATCCAAAACCAGTTCAATTTGACAGTTCTATCAAACGAAGATATAACTAAATATTTCGTCGCCAAGATCAAAGATTCATGCGAGGAGATCTTGGGACAACGAGAAGAGAGATTCGGGTTTAACGTGGAAGCAGAGTTGATCAAGAAGTTATACGAAGGATTTGGGTTTTTTGGTAACGGTTTGTTTGAAGAGTGGGTGAAAGAAGTTTTTCAAAGAGGTTTAAAAACGGTTAAAAACGGCGGGAAAGAGGGCATAAGTGTAATTAACCTATGTTTAGGGGGTATAGACGAAAGGGAGGTATACGAGGAAGAGGAAGGATTCATGGGTACTTGTCTTCCCAACACAATCCAAGTTTCCTTTGTTGATTAGCTTTCGCTTTAATTGTTGTTTTAATTTTTATATTAGAATATATAAATATTTATATATAATGCAGTTTTACTTATATTTTGTTTATTTTATTTTATTTTATTTTTGCTTTATTAAGAATATATGAAAAAGGAAGAAATTAATTATGACCCAAGAAAAGTGGAACTTGACCGCATTGTTCTTTGTGTAAACATAAGTTGCCTCACTTCATGATAGAATGTGCTTTTTATTATTGCTTTAAAAAAAAAAATAGTGTTATCACTTTTTCATTCCATTATCTTTCGTATTGGTTTAATCAATTTTTCAGATTTATAAATTAGTACTAGATTTTTAATACTAATTAAACTATTTTCTTCTGTGAAATTTAGAATATTTTTTCCCCAAAACCCTATCATAATTCACCATATAACCCAAAAAAACCTATATGAATTACAATATACTAAACTATGGATAAAGATAAGGTTTAATGTGAAGTAAAAATATGGTTTGTGATGTTATAGTGGAAAGGTCATAATGCGAAAGAGTGGCTCAAGACAGTGCTTGTAGAATGTCCGATGTGCGTGTGTCTACATATGTATCGATATCTGCCTAGTCATTATAACACTAAACCACTATTTTTTTGGGTTAAAATATGACTAAACCACTATTTCATTGTAATCTTCTGTCACTAATATCGATTTAATGATTGACAATGTATGCCTACAAAATCATCTATCAATTATTTATATGTTAGGCAAACCAATTGTCATAATAATGATTAGCATTTGATCAACTTACTTAGAATCTAAAGTTATAGTTCATAGACCTTTCATGCGTAGCACTATCTATTATGTATAACAACTTCAGATATTAGTTGAACTTTACAGTTTATCTATTTGCATGGCTACTACTAAGACTAGTGTCGTAGTCTTTTGTAGTATAACCAGCATGCGAAGTACTTGAACTTTTTAGTGAATTCAGTGATATTATTTAAGATGGATTAATTATATAATTCCAGAAAATTTTCAATTACAACGGGCAACTCAATTACGAATAAAAAAAGAAATCAAAATATCTGAAAACCAATAATTTTAATATATCATTATGCTTAAAGCCTTAATCTTAGCAATTTTATTTTTGTTAAATAAATGTGAATTTTCCTTGTAAAATTAAAGGTACTTAGCACATTAATACGAGATAAAAAAAATCATATGTTATACAAAAAAAATAAGTAAAGTTAAATCAATTTTATAGATAATTAAAAATACTAGGTTTCAAATTATATTTAACGTGGAGGCACATTCTCCTCTCCACTAAAAACCAACCTCAACTTTGTGTATTTTATATTAATATTATTTGAAGAAACAAACAAGATTTATCTAAAGTTTATTTGACCAAAAGGTGTAATTATACTCAAGTCACAATATTTGTATCAGACGGCGGATATGGCACTTTTCTCCCGTTTTTAAACATTATTTGATATAATATATATATTTTCTTTATTAATGGTATTTTTTTTAATATCATTTATCCAATGTAATAAAGTTGAAGATATTATAATTATATAAAAAAGCTTTCTATTGTCCTACTACTACTACTTTGTCCCATCTCTAAACCGAATCCCACTTCCATTTATATATTACATGGAAACTTTATATCTCATAGTACAAATGAAACATATAAACCCAAATAAATATACATATATTGGGCCTAATTAAATCACTCACCGTAAGAATATTTGGGTAATAATTGGGCCTAATTAAAACAATCGGCCCATTCCACTTTCCCTCCTTTTTTCTCAACCGTCTCTCTCCAATCCTAAAGTCCCCCTCTTTCTCTCTTTCCTTTTCGCTTAGGGTTTCTCGAAAATTCTCTGTTGTATCACATTTAAGATGGTATCACTCACATTTTGTGTAATCTGCTTCAGTTTTAGTGCAATTCAGCATCAATTTTGCTGAGCTCGTGTGCCTAGTCTTTTCATTCTGACTTTTGGACTGAGGTTTGGAAACATGTCGACAGAGGAGAGTTTGAGAGTCACTCGAAGAAGCACTAGGTCGTCATCTTCTGTAACTGTTGAGAACCCAATACCTATTGAATCTCACCCACCAGCCATTAAAGATCTCACATTTGGGGAAGAATCAATCACTTTGGATGCTGTTCTATCTAATTTTCCAGGCAGGCGATCTCAAATTCTCGACCTTATTCGTCTGATGGGTCCATTGGGTTGCCCTATTCTTCCAGTAATGGTCTATGGAGGCGCTTCTACTGGAAAAACCAGTGTTGTTCTTCAGGTGCTCAAGCATCTTAATCGACCTTTTGTTTATTCAAGCTGTCGTACTTGTTACAATCCCCGTATCTTGTTTGAGTCAATTCTAGATCAATTGTTGCTGCATAGGAAGTGTTCTTCAAATGGGTATTCTAGTGCAAAACGATGTGACAAACCATCAGATTTTGTCAACTTGCTTCGCCAAGCCCTTATTAGTGTGGTTGAAACTCCGGAGTCTTCTTCCGGAATCTCAAAATCAAATGAGCCGAGGAAGATGGTATACCTAATACTTGATAATGTAGATCTTATCAGAGACTGGGACAAAAGCTCTATGATTCTGCAGTTTCTTTTCAATCTATATTCTGTTTTGAATATGCCTCAATTTGGTATAGTACTTATCAGCGGATTGCCACCAGATGTGTATTACTCAAACATGGGATACTCGGACCCTATTCCGCTTTATTTTCCTGAGTATTCCGAAGATGATCTTCGTCAAATTTTCTTGAGAAATCAAACTAACCAGAAATTGTACTCTGCATTCCTTGAGTAAGGCTTGTGCAACCTTGCCTCCTTACTAGCTCTCTCTGTTCTTTACTTTTATTGTTTACTGATGTAATCTTTGGTGTCAAACAGTATTGTGCTGAAACCATTCTCTAGGATCACCAGGAGAATTGAGGAACTGTCTACTACCTTCCCATCATTGTTCAGAAAGTATTGTGAACCACTTGATGATTTAGGGATCTCACCCAATGAAGATATGAAAAGAAGGCTGTATAGCCGTCTTAAACCGCTTATTGCTCCTTGTTTAAATGAGATATTCAGGGTCTCAGATCACCCTCATGATGGTAACACCAGAGGCGAGAGAAGGCAGAAAGCCAGCTGCAGTTCTGGAAACCGTAAAGAACTTGAAATATTGGACTTCCATATGTCTACTTCAGCAAAGTATCTTCTTATTGCGGCATTTCTGGCTTCAAGGAACCCAGCAACGCTAGATGCGTCGATGTTTGACTCCACAGGGGGCATGGATAATCGTAAAAGAAAGCGGAAGTAAGCAACAGAAAACAGTATCAATGTTACTTTGGGCATATTGCTTAATAGGAGGTTGTTTCATGATGCATATGTATTAAGGAATCTGATTAGTCTTCATGATGTTTCCTTCTCAGGGCCTCTGAGAAATCAATGGAAAAGAAAGAAATTACAGAGCAGGAAGCTATCATGAAAGGGCCTGGAAGCTTTCCACTGGAAAGATTATTGGCGATATTCCAATGTATAGCCTCTGTGGGAGATTCTTCATTTGGCGAAGATGATGATGAAGAAGAAGAGAATGCCACAGGTTACGACAAAGAAAACACCAATCTTATGTCTGATATTCTGCTGCAAGTGTCAAGTCTTTGTGATGCAAACTTTTTAATCAAAAGCGGAAGCTGCCCATTAGAAGGTTCTATTAGGTACCGTTCTATGGTGTCTGAAGATCTGGCTCTAAAGGTAATACAGTTTATTTGCAATTGTTGAATCCATATAGCAGAGGGTATTACAAACAATGACCAACCAATTCTTTTTGTTTTTCTCTCTAATATGTTTTATAGGTTGGGAAAAGCCTCAGTTTTCCACTAGCCAAGTACTTGTACAGAAGATAATATTTAAAATTCCAAAAGCTTTGGAGGAAGAAACTAATGATGAACTATTCATTCGGCTCTTCTTTTGTAGAATTTAGCTTTATTTTTTATGTATCGGAGACTTCACAGTATTGAGAAGCAATTTCCTTGTTTAACTATGTGATCAGTAAATGTCTGTCACTGCTGTTTTTATTGAGTAAAGTAGAATTCTACTGCAATTAAAGTTAGGAATCCATCTTGGTTTGTTAGGTTCTGTTGTTATGAGACCAGGGTTAAATCTTGGTTTAGTTAGGTTGACTAAATCAATTTGAGTTTATGTTCCCATCTCTTTGTCGACTTAAGATTTTGTATCTGTTTAGTTTAAGTTTGGAAATATATGATTATATTGTTTCGTGAAACCTGTCATAATCTATGTATCTATCATCAACAGATAGTTCTACACCTTAGTTATAAACCTGATTCCAAAGACTCAACCTTTTTTTGAATATATAAAAAAAATTAATATATGTATAGTAGGAGAGTTTGCCACGTCATCTTTCATTGCATCCTCTATAAATTCATTGTTGTTGTACTGCTTAAACCCTACAACAAAAATAAATATTTTTCCACTTATAAAGCTTTTTTCCTTTCTTGCTTATAAACCAAAAAAATCTTTTTTCTTTTCATCTTCTCCACACTTCCAGAATTTTCCTAGCAAATATATATATAGACGCAAACTGGGATATATAATATTCTTGTGAATTCTTAGGAGTTTTTCAAAAAAATGTGTTTAGAAATTGTGTATCATGAAGAGAAGACGGAGCTTGGTCGGCAACAAGCACCAGGGATGTGTCCGTACTGTGGTGGTAAAGTATCAGCTGTGGACATAGAGACGAAGTGGTTGTTCTGTTTCTTACCACTTTGTTTCAACGTCAAACGCAAGTATTCTTGTTCTTCTTGCGACCGTCGTCTTGTCTTGTATTGTTGAAGCAAAACAGAGATACGTGAAAATGAAGAAAGAAACAGAGGGGAATTTGTAATTCTGCTATCTATTTTTTTATTTGTTTGTTTTTGCTCCTCTCTATTATGAGTTTTTTTCAGATTCCCCCCTGCGATTTCTGATTCTGCTAAAGACACCCTCACCGTCGTGGTGGTGACTTTCATTGAGTTTCTGTTGGTCCGAGTTTTTGTTTATTGTATATGGTTTGGTTGTTTTGTTTAATAAACAGAGTTTTGGTGTACTTCTTAAGTTCTTATGATAAATTTGTTTACTATTTTGTTTCGTTCGTTTAAATTAATCATTATTATTATCACTATAGATCTTCGATCTTCTCTTTGATCATTCAGCACCATGAAATTTTTTTTATGTTGATAATGCGTTTGGCACAATTACAGATTCTTTTATTATTATTATTTTGACCTTAAGTACCATGATTTTATTTCTTAAGAATAAAGAAAGTACTATATGATTTAAGTTATATAAAATGCTGAAACGAATGAACATAAGAAAATTCGTGACTCTACGAACAAAAATTACACCGTGATTTACGAAGTTACACTTTTACCGCAATATTCAACAAAAAATAGATAAATAATTTTTTTTTATGAATTTAAGTGATTGATAAGAGCGTTTCTGTATCTGAATGAGGCCAAAGTTTTGCTGTAAATCTTAGCTGGACTGACATGAAATGGACAAAAATAAAAGTAGTGGTCCAAATAATTACAATTTATTAACGTTCACTTATTTAGACTTAATAGAATATTTATGTCTGTCCACAAAAGGTAAAGAAATGAATCTTGATAACTATTTTGGTCATCTCCGTGTTGCATATTCGAGTATCTTTTATTTTGATTCCATTTAGTTTGATTTTTCTCCGAATCCATAAAAAATAAAAGTCTTGGTTTTGAGAGTGTTCTAATTGATAAAGTTCGATTCAAAGTATTATATACAAAACAGTATACTTATTACTAAACTATGAAAACTGAGATACGAACCAAAAATCTGTAACAACCGATTTGATTTACCAAGTAGTTTTAACTATATCATAACGTTTATTTATTTATTTTGTCATTTTTGTAACATGCTAAAATCTCTCTTAATACTTTTAGAGTGCTTTTGAAATTAAATTTGTAGCAATAACCAAATAATTCATTCTACGTTGTAAATGATAAAAATGATTAAGCCCTTCAAATATTATCGACATATTTCAAGTTTTAGGCTAAACCTATTTAATTGAAAAATGCTATCGACATCAAATACAAACAATGTAGATAAATATACGAAAATGACATTTATGGCAAAAGAATGAAAGTCTAATACAAAATTAAGTGAATACTATAATAGCATCTAAGGATGATGGTTTCATTATTTTGGAATCATATAGGAAAATATTTTTGATCAAATTACGTAATTTCGTTTGATAGAATTTAGGATTTGAAAAGATTTGAGTTATGGATATTAGAGAATTTCATTTTTCTGGTAACATGTATATATATATATATATATATATATAAAAGATCTATAAGATGTCAATGTAAATTCTTGGAATATTATGTATTTATATATAAGGAAAATAATATTAAAATAGAAAAGTACTAGTGTAATTATTAAAATTTGTAAAATGAAAACCATCGAAAGTATATCCTCTAATATTATACCGTATTTGCACTAGTTGCTCTAGCTAGTCGATAACCATTTTTGAATTCAACATTAGATTATTTCAACTATATTTATTGTATTATGCAAATAGTGGACTACTATTATAAATAGTCAATACTTGATTCTATATAAATGTATACTTGATGACACTGTTTGATACATATCTAAATCTAACGATACATTTTCAACGTCTAAATTAAATGCACATGTAGAAAGTTTCCGTATTTGATCATTAAGGTAAAGATGTTTAAATTTTTTAGGTAAGATTTGTAATAGATATTTTAAAATAAGAAAACGTATTGGAACAAAATCGTAACAAAAAAGAATCAAAATTTCTAAAATAACAATATAATGAGTGGAATCGCATGTACATGATAAAAGGGACAGAGGCAACAAGCAAGATAAGAACAGGTGGACAGGTGTTGGGCTGTCACTTATCATCTTTTCTTGATGGATAATCCCAAAAAACTCTAATTCAATCTTTGCCTATCGTTTTCTTTAGATTCGAGACCTTCTGTTCTAGATCTTTATCATTATTTTCATAATAATACAATTGTCCCCACACGAAGGGTTTTTCATTATTTTCTTTCATATAAAGGATGAATTAATTTTATTATTCTTTCTTTACAAAGAATCATTTTACCACGTAAAAACATATAAAATTTCACCTTTGGTTTTGTCGGTTCTTTAATAAAAAGAACAAGTTATTGTTTGATTGTGTTGAGAGTAAATTCATGAGGATGGAAATTGTTAGACTCATATCATAAAATAATAGATTGATTGTGTTGGGAGTAGATAAGGTTTGATATTCAAACTTCAAATCATTGTCGCTGCGTTCTCTAATGTCTTTTCTGTGTCCGAAAAGCCGAACTCACACAGTATCTTTCTCTCTTTGGTCTTATTTTTTTATTATTTCAATTATTTTGTTTTCGCCAGTTCCTTAATAAATCATCGAAAGTGTTTTACTTTATTTCAGGTACACTTTAAGCATTTACATATGACAAATCACAACCACCTTTCGCAAATCACAATCACCATCACTTCAAGTCTTTTCCAGTCGACTCAGACAGGAAAAATCATAGTCATACTGTCCAAATTATTACAACGATTGAAGTTGTACATTTTATATACCTTTGGAACTATTAATGTGTACGTAGATCATGGTTAAGTGCTCCAGTTATAACTTATAACTACGTAGCGCATCTTGCTGTTATTAATACTAAAATTACTAACAATCTGCTGAATAAAATGATAAAATTGTTTATTTTTTTAACGAAAAACGTTTAGTAACTTTCAAAAAACATATATATATATGTTGTGTATATACACATACAAACAGATAACGTAAAATGGTGAGATAGTGGAATGACCAATGATAAATTAACATATTGCGGAGAGCTCTTTTGGCCAGGTGGTTATGAGCTTTAAATTAACGCTTTATGTCCAGTCATTAGGCAATAATATCATTATTATTAATCACTATTTCACATCATTAAAATAAGAAACTGCGGAACCACATGAATTACTACTACTATACTTATGTTTTTCTCACATCGTCATTTTCTTTTCTAATTTGCTAAGAATTTAACATAAATCAAATCCAAGCAAACCGATTTGAGTCAAATTAAATTAGGGTTGTTTTATTTTCTTTGGTCAACATGGAATGGAACATATTTTCCAATGAGTCGTAACGAGAGTATTGGCTTAGGGCCTAAGGGCCCAGTTTGATCACATCAAGTTTAGCCATTTCAGACTCGTCAATATATTTACAAAAGACACAAATATAAGAGTTCATATCTCAACAGGCCCACGAGTCATTATTGAGGAGGTCATATATTTTTGAGTCGTATGGCATAATCATAAATTTGGTTTACCAACTTAGGGAAATGATTATTAGCTTTGCTTAGGGATCACTTAAATTGTAAAGACTTTTATAATCAATCGATAAGTCTCATAAATATTTACTAATTTACTACGACTAAGGATAAAACAAGAGTAGCTAATGAGTATTGAACAAAAATGATTTGAGTAAAATGAGTCACATTTAATAACAAGTGTGTAGAAGTGTGTTAATTTCCGAGAAATTTCCTCCACATGCCTACAAACTACAACGTACTAAATGCCACTTAATTCCAATTCTGTCTTTATTCATATAGTATATATATAGGGTCCATATATATATAATAAGAAAAGATCGAAAATATAAAGCATCAATTTTGGAAGGAAACTTGGACATATGGAGAAGTTTGATATTGATAAAACGCAAGAAAAATATAATATATAAAATTTAAAATAAATATAAATAAGTATGAAATAAAGAATAGATCGGGATCGAGATTTGAGTATGGTATAATGGAGATGGATGGAAGTAATGAATTGATGAGTTGTCCAATATCGTTCATTACGTGAATGCATTCAATGCCTCCGTGCCACATTCCGACGATATATATATATATGCCAATTTTTTTATTTGACTTACTGATAATTGGTGTGCATGTTTCACTATTTATGAGTATGCAAGATTATAACCTCATCAATTACGTTTTCTTGAATCTTGATTAAGTTAAGCTTTGTTTGTTGATACTTGAAGTCAATTAGTCATCTTTACTAACCGAATCAATTATTCTTTTAAGCTACAAAACTGGTCCTACAACATTGTATAATACAATAATCGTGAAAAAATAATAAAACGATGGATCTTTTGAAAAAAATGACGTATCTTTTGAAAAAAACAACAACACAACTACCAAATTATTAAACAACATGATCTCTTTTTCAAAATTTAAAATAAAAAGTTATTG
>WJSH01006781.1:425455-439243 GCA_009757365.2 Lepidium campestre | reverse complement strand
TTTTTTTTTTTTTTTTTTTTTTTTTCTCGAGAAAGCGACGGAAATAATCTATCAGAATATCAAAGAACAGAAAGGGAAAGAGCTGAGAAATTCTCTGAACTCTCCTTCCGCCGATAATTGAGGTTGATTTTTATTTATGTATATTTATTAACAGTAACCATAGCAAAAAACCTTGTTTCTGTGTATATTTTTTTCTGGGAATTGCAGAGATTTATGTATATTTGTTTTTATTTCTTTAACCTTTTCTCTTCTGCTACTTTGTGTTTGTTTATTTGAATCTCTCCTGCTTGGCACGAATTACGATGTTACCCGACACGATTGTTGGACCACTTGACCAAAAGTATTATTTTCACTCAGCCAGATTCTGCTTCTTCGCTTTGAATTTTAAATTACCGGGCAATTTTCCCGGATTTTTGTTCGTTTTAGTGATTCTGCTGCTGGAATTGGTAAACGGAGTTTTCTCAGTTTGTTTGGTAGTTTGGTGGAATGATTTATGAGGAGTGGTTGTTGTTGTTGGAACAGTGAAATGTGAGAGTTGTTTAGAAGAGATTTGTTAAACTGTAATCTTGAATAGCCTTTGGATTGATTTTTGCAGTGAATTTTTGAATTGGGTTGAGGTTGGTTTGAGAGCTCTTTTTAGGGAAGAAGAGAATGCAGAAGGCTATACGTATATTGTTTCTAATTTGGCTTTGTTTATTCTCTGTTATGTTTTTTTAGCCCTAAAGAAAGAGCGTGGTGGTTAACCAACCTTTATCTCTAGTGGGTGCTATCTCTCCTGTGACAACCATGAGCGGACAATTCAGTAACTCCCCACGAGGAGAAGAGAAGGACGTGGAGGCTGGAACCAGTAGTTTCACCGACGACTATGAAGATCAAGATAGTCCGTTTGACATTGCCAGCACTAAGAATGCTCCAGTGGAGCGACTACGCCGTTGGAGGGTAAATGCTCTAGTTCCATCCTTTTTTTCCGGGTGCATTTTAATGTCCTTTGTTTCCTCTCACCTCTCTTGTGATTTGGATGAATATGATGTCCATTTGAACTCGGTTATTGTTTTATCCGGTTTAGCTTCTTGTAATCAGATGATATTTTTCAAGAGTCTTTCTCCGTTTTGTTATCTTAACAATTTGGAATACAATTATGGGTTTTGTAGCAAGCTGCGCTTGTGCTAAATGCTTCTCGTCGATTTCGATATACTCTGGACTTGAAAAGGGAAGAAGACAAGAAACGGATGCTAAGGAAGATGAGAGCGCATGCCCAAGCAATAAGAGTACATAATCTTTGGTAGTGAATTTTGTTAATAAACGTTTAGGCGGTGTCTAATCAGTGCTGTTTACTTCCTTAGGCTGCACACCTTTTTAAAGCAGCTGCAAGCCGAGTAAATGGTAATTTTCTTTCAGAATCTTATTCTTTTCCACGATATTCTATTATTTATCCCATTTTGTGAAAGCATGTGTTTGTTCTCTTGCAATGCCCTAGAATTTAAGTGATTGCCATTTTAATACCTTTCTTTAATATGCATATTAATCCCCTATTTTTTTGACTGATCCTATGGTTAGTTGTTTGCAGTCACAAGTTTTGCCAAGGGAAAGTCTAAATGATCTTTGTTTAGGTTACTCATGTTTTCTCCAAAATGTGATTGATCATCAGTGCAGTGGGTTGCATGATTATTTTTTATATGTAGCGTAAACAGTATAATCATTCTAGATTAGCAACCTTGATGTTTGATTGGACATGATTGTAGAACCAGTTGGTGGTTTCAAGTTTTCTGATTCATATTGTTACTTTTTCTGTAAGACAAATTTCTGAAGACTTTTTCAGATTGGTATGCTGTAGTTGACTGAGGTGTATTTCTTTTTAGGAATTACAAGTTCACCTCCGGCCCCTGGCGGTGGTGATTTTGGTATTGGACAGGAGCAGATTCTATCGATATCAAGAGATCAGAATATAGGAGCTCTTCAAGAACTTGGAGGGGCATGTCTTTGCTTTAGCTGATCAATTACTAATCTCTGTGGAACTTATTTCTCAGCCATAAAACTTATTCATGTATGTCTACCCTCTCTTTTCTTTCATTAGGTCAGAGGGTTATCTAACTTGTTAAAAACAAACATGGAGAAGGGCATCCATGGGGATGATGATGACATCTTGAAAAGGAAATCTGCTTTTGGATCAAACACATACCCCCAGAAGAAAGGGAGGAGTTTCTGGGTATATATACATCTAATTCTTTTTCCTTTTAAGCAGCTTCCATAATTGTGCGATTTTTCAGCTTCAATCTGTGTGGCTATTCCATTTAATTAATATCTTGATTCATCTTTCTTTATCCTCACGTTGGATAGAGGTTTGTATGGGAAGCTTCTCAAGATCTTACTTTGATCATACTGATTGTAGCAGCAGTAGCTTCTTTGGCTCTGGGAATAAAGACCGAGGTATGCAGTTCAGGAACTGATACATTATATTTGCTCAGCGCATACCTTGAAAATTAGAGTCTTCTTCTATGTGACATGGCTTTAGAGTAGTTGACTAATAATTATAAAAACAAGACTCTCCAGGATTAGTGTACCTCATCATTTGAACGAGCTATGCCGTTGTCCTGTTTTTTTGTTTTTTCCTCGTCTTTCATATTGTTGAAGCTCGATGGCATATCTATTGACTATCTTTTCCTGTGTTTTTGTACTCAACCTAAGCTTTCCTGCTCTGAAAGGGTAGAAAGTTGTTCTATTTTCCATTGTCAAAAGTTTCATCATTTTCTTTGTTCTTACTGAGCTTTTGATACCTCTTTTGCTGCCTTCTAAGGGTATTGAAAAGGGATGGTATGATGGTGTCAGCATTGGTTTTGCCGTTTTGCTTGTCATTGTGGTTACAGGTAATAATATATCTTTCTGAACTTGATTCCACTAATATATGTGACTGCTGCATGTAATTTACTTATTTCTATACCTTTTTTCTTGGCAGCTACCAGTGATTATCGGCAATCTCTTCAATTCCAGAACTTGAATGAAGAGAAGAGAAATATACATCTAGAGGTGAGAGATGATCATGCAGCTCATTTTTGCTGGATGATACCATTTTTTGTTGGTTGAATTTTTGAAACTGCATTCTGCACATGCCCAGGTTACCCGTGGTGGGAGAAGAGTTGAGATTTCAATATATGACATTGTGGTAGGCGATGTCATACCCCTCAATATTGGTGATCAGGTAAGTTGTATGAATATGTCAATCTCTTAGCTCTTTTTCAAATATTGTTATAGATGTAATCTATGCTTGCAAATAATTTTCCTTAGGTACCTGCTGATGGACTTTTAGTTACTGGTCATTCCCTTGCAATTGATGAGTCCAGCATGACTGGAGAGAGCAAAATTGTATGCTCTACCCTCTGCCTTTGTAATTGCCAATAAGATAATCTTTGAATTTCATGTGTCTGAGAAAGCTTTCTTCTTGCAGGTTCAAAAAAACTCCGCTAAGAACCCATTCTTAATGTCCGGCTGTAAAGTTGCAGATGGTAACGGAACAATGTTGGTAAGACTTAACGACACTAACTTTGACTATCTATGACAGAGTGGCTTTAAAAAACTGCTAACTATAGTCTTTCTAAAGAAAAATTGGTGATACGTTTAATTGGTTGAAAAAGATATTCGTGGTTGGCAAATAGTATCAGCAAAACATGTGTTTCTTTATGAGAGGAGAAATTGAGTCGGTGGTGTTCAAAACGTCTGACAAGGCTAGTTTCTTCCTGACTTGCTTACTTGAGTCTAAAATTATTTTTGAAACTCAGGTTACTGGTGTAGGGGTCAACACTGAATGGGGATTACTAATGGCTAGCGTCTCAGAAGACAATGGTGGAGAAACACCACTGCAGGTGAGTATCACCTTTTCTCTGTTCATATTTTTTTGGCTTCTGTTACCTAATATTCATCCCGTACTTTGCTTTCTTCAGGTACGCTTGAATGGTGTTGCAACATTTATCGGGATTGTGGGGCTCACAGTTGCTGGCGTTGTATTATTTGTCCTTGTTGTCCGGTGCGTTTAAATTTCTTCTTGACAACGAAGTACCGTGTGGAGTGAATGTCACTGGTTATTGAATGAATCTTTGTTCGCTGCAGCTACTTTACTGGTCACACAAAGAACGCACAAGGAACGCGACAGTTTATTGGAGGGGTGACAAAATTTGATCACGTGCTAGATGATCTTGTTGAAATCTTCACTGTTGCAGTAAGTGTTTCTTTAGAAGAAATCAGCACGATTTATCTGGTCATCAGCATCTTATTCACATTTATGGCCGTTCAGCTCAACTTCTCAAATATTGTAGGTTACAATTGTTGTAGTGGCTGTGCCTGAAGGGCTTCCTTTGGCTGTTACCTTGACGTAAGTTTACTGTCTTGTATATAAATATTGTAATGATAATACTTGCTTTGGCTTTTAGAGTTAGAAAGGATTAAGTTATTACCTGATTTAACTTTAAAGACAGTGGTAGGTATGCGGTAAAAATCAATAATTTGTCACTGATCTATTCTACTTCTGCTGGCAGTCTTGCATATTCCATGAGAAAAATGATGGCAGATAAAGCTTTGGTATGTAATGTTTTACCTTTTGGGGATCAATAAGTTTGCATGAAAATATAAGCAACATTTTTTTATATGTGAATCTTGTTTGAAACTTAAACGAAGTTTAATTTCAGGTGCGTAGGCTTTCTGCCTGTGAGACCATGGGGTCTGCAACAACAATTTGCAGTGATAAGACTGGAACTTTGACCTTAAACGAGGTGAATCGTAGTGCTCTTTCTTATTTTTGTATTTGCTAACACACTAGTTTTGCATGGGCTTTCCAAATTACGAGCTTTTGCTATTTTGAACTGTATGCTCAACCCGCGAGTCCCCTAATATTCTCTCTTTTCTCAGATGACTGTTGTTGAGTGTTATGCTGGATCCCAAAAGATGGATCCTCCGGACAGCAGCTCAAAATTGCCATCTGCGTTTACATCCATGCTCGTTGAGGGGATTGCTCATAATACAACTGGCAGTGTGTTTCGATCTGAAGTAGGACAAAAATACTTTGGAACTTTCTATTTATCTGTTTGGTTTCTACTTCAGCTGATTCAATGTAATAATACGTATGTGTTTGCTGATGACAGAGTGGTGAGATTCAGGTTTCTGGATCTCCGACTGAAAAAGCGATTCTCAATTGGGCGATAAAGGTTTGTTTTTCAGTTACATTTTCTGGTTCCAGTATATACATAGCCATGAGGAGAACTAATTTATATTTCTTTAAGCTCTTCAGTTGGGAATGGATTTTGATGCTCTTCGGTCTGAGTCTTCTACTCTAAAGTTTTTTCCATTCAACTCAGAGAAGAAACGGGGAGGCGTAGCAGTTAAATCAGTAATGTGTTTTCATTTTCTCAACATCGATTTTGTAGATATTTAGCTTTGTTTTTTTATTCCTCGCTTATGGTTGTTTCCATTTGTCAATCAGCACCCTAACAAACTTGTAATTCATTTTCAGCTTGATTCGAGTGTCCATGTTCACTGGAAAGGCGCTGCTGAAATGGTTTTGGGTTCCTGCACACACTATATGGATGAGAATGAGAGTGTTGTAGATATGAGTGAAGACAAGGTTTGCAACTATGATTTTTTTAATCATAATATAAATTTGGCGTAAAAGAATAACTTATCATTGTGTCTTGATTCAAAACCGTTTTCTTACTGCAACTCCAAGTCAGTTATTACATATATTTTTTTAACGCTATCAAAAACCTTTGTATCCCAAATCAGTGCCATATTTTGTAGTGTAGAGAGACATTTGTTTTTTTCCTTTTGAATCAAGTACTGTTGTTTCAGATGGCGGGATTAAAAGATGCTATCAATGATATGGCTGCAAGAAGTTTGCGCTGTGTTGCAATTGCCTTTAGAACATTTGAAGCGGACAAGATATCAACTGATGAAGAGCAACTTTCTAGTTGGGTTTTACCTGAGGATGATCTTGTACTGTTGGCTATAGTTGGTATTAAGGTAAGCATTACTTATTCTTTGATTTCTTTGCCTTTTTGAAGAGTCTTGATGCGCGTTGATGTGGTTCTTTAGACCATACTGTTATTCATTGCAAGTTCTTTTACCTGCAATACATTGCAGGATCCATGTCGCCCGGGTGTCAAAAATTCAGTTACTCTATGTCAAAAAGCTGGAGTCAAGGTTCGTATATATCTCATTTGCTTTTCCCTGAGGGTTTCTCGTTATATTTGTTTATTTCTAGACTGCTCTGTTCTTCATGGGCGTATAGTCTTCTAATTTCCACTATGGCCTCAGGTTCGAATGGTGACTGGTGATAATATCCAAACTGCCAAAGCAATTGCACTGGAGTGCGGTATATTAGCTTCAGATTCAGATGCTAGTGAGCCTAATCTGATTGAAGGAAAAGTATTTCGATCCTTTTCAGAAGAAGAAAGAGATAGGATTTGTGAAGAGATATCTGTAAGAACCTTATGATTTAGACTGTTATTAGAGGCAGTTATTTAATGGTACCTGATATTGTTGTTAAACGTGAAGGTAATGGGTAGATCATCACCCAATGACAAACTTCTTCTTGTGCAATCACTGAAGAGGAGGGGACATGTCGTGGCTGTAACTGGTGATGGAACCAATGATGCTCCTGCACTGCATGAGGTTCTATATAATTACATAGACCTCGTATGTGTAATCTTTAAAGAACATTGTTGATATTGAGGATCACACTCTCTGTTTTGTCCCCTTTACTTCAGGCTGATATTGGTCTCTCTATGGGCATCCAAGGCACTGAAGTTGCCAAGGAAAAGTCAGACATCATTATATTGGATGACAACTTTGAATCCGTTGTGAAGGTTGTAACTATTATTATTGTTTTTTTCCCTTAAATTTATCTTGACCTGGAGATTCATTTTTGTAATTCATTGATTTCTATATAGGTTGTCCGTTGGGGTCGATCGGTGTATGCCAATATTCAAAAGTTCATCCAGTTTCAGCTCACAGTTAATGTCGCAGCTCTTGTCATCAATGTTGTGGCTGCCATATCCGCGGGTGAAGTTCCTCTAACTGCAGTTCAGGTTCGATATAATAAAGTTACCCCATCTCTTTCTCATCTGCACGAAAGTAGTCACTTTAGAACGAATAATTCCATGTTGGTAAAGAATCTTCTCTCCTATCTTTGTAGCTCCTCTGGGTCAATCTTATAATGGATACTCTTGGTGCTCTTGCTTTAGCCACCGAACCACCAACTGATCACTTAATGGATCGATCCCCTGTGGGCAGAAGGTACCACTTCTTTTTATACTTGGTCACCTGAGCATGTGTTAAGTCTTGTTCAAATCTGGAGTGATATCAATTTCTCTTACGTTTACTTAATAATTGTATATATCTCTCCCTTTCAGAGAACCTCTCATCACAAATATCATGTGGAGAAACTTGTTTATACAGGTAAGTAATCTTCTTCTTTCCCTCACTTCTCTACAGATTACAATCTTTACCCCATCTCTGCTGCTCTAATTGTTTTGCAAATTATCAGGCGATGTACCAAGTGACTGTTTTGTTAATCCTCAATTTCCGTGGAATAAGTATCCTTCATCTGAACAATAAATCCGATCCCGAGAGAGTGAAGAACACAGTCATCTTCAATGCTTTTGTTATCTGCCAGGTATAAAAGATACTAACTTCTCTGTATATGAAAAAAGCTTGGCTACATTAGAAAACAAACTGATCGTTATATTTGTTAGATCTTCAACGAGTTCAATGCACGGAAGCCAGATGAAATAAACATTTTCCGAGGAGTTCTCGGGAATCACCTTTTTGTCGGCATCATCTGTATCACCATTGTGCTTCAGGTACTCACTTTTCGCCTCTCATGTTCCTCCAAAGCAAATTCAGTCGCTTCTTGCTTTCGTACATTTGAGACAGATTATAACATTTATTGCTTATTCTTAACTGTTTAATAGATAGTCATTGTTGAGTTCCTTGGAACATTTGCCTCAACGACTAAGCTTGATTGGGAGATGTGGCTCATCTCGATTGGAATCGGTTTCATCAGGTTTATTATTTTAAAACTTTTGTCATCAAAGAGTTTTGATTAGGTGATAACAAGAACTAGTTGATACGTTCTTCCGTAAACTCACTAGATAAGATCTATTCTGTTTTATATTATATAAACCAGTTGGCCTTTGGCGGCGATCGGAAAATGCATACCGGTTCCAGAAACTCCGGTCAGCCAATACTTTAGAATAAACCGGTGGAGAAGGAACTCATCAGGTAACTAAAGTTCCCTTTTCGCTATAGCCAAGCCATTTAAACACATCTAAAACTATGATCATTTATAAAGCTTCAATGTTGTGTTGATTTTCAGGTTAATAATTAGTTTGAAAAGAGAAAACAGTAAAATACCAGAGTGGCTTCAGTAGTTTCCAACTTGTGAATACACTATTCTATCTCTCTTAGTACTTTCGCAGATGGCTTCTTCGTTTTTAATACATAACAAAAATGATAACAACGTAACTTTGTTGTTTTGAACAAAACAGAAATTTTTGTTTAGCTGTTTAAATGCCCAATTTGGTTACTCTGAAACCAACATACTAAAAAAATCAGATACATATATATTTACATACATCTTAAAAAGCATGTACATGTATATTACAAGTAGGAATCTACGGTTCAAGATTGTGATGCAACAAACAATGGAAGTGGTGCATTGGTTTCTCCATAAGAGCATATCTTCCTTTATCATAGGCCTGAGATTCGAGACCCCTTTGAACACTCTCACACAACACAACATCTTCCATCTAATTCACCATAAATTTATGCATTCCATTAACTCATGTCTCTTTAAACCGCAATATCTTTATGAGATCATTCATTCACGTACCTGAACTCTATCGCTTTCTTCCAGACTTCTTTTGATGAAAGTTTTATCATCCTGAAAGCCAAAAAGAAGATTTTAAAATACAGGGCCAGGCTATATAGGTTTATGTTGTCAGGTTGTTGTACCTTTAAAGAAGATTCCAGGAAATAGTCGAAGACAACTTTGCATTTTCTTGGTCCTAAAGGTATCACTAGATTCGTGTCCATCCAAGGTCCATACCTTGAAAAGATAATCCATGCAGAGTGAGTCGAGTCAAGTCATTGGAAGACTAGTTTAAGAAGCTGAGCAATGGACTCCATGTGTATTACCTATTAATCATAAAATTTGGGTATATAAAAGCATATAGAGCTTGAGATCCAAGCCTATCGAAACCGTCATCTTTACCAGCCTTGGATCCACCTCCACATTCTTGGATACTAACCCTTTCGAATATCTGATATCATCAAACAGAAAGTTCATCGCAATAAGCAACTAACTAGAAACTAGAGTCAAGCCTGAACGTAGTTTGGATTTAGGCAAAGGAATATACCGTTGTAGAATAGGTTGCAAGATCGAGGCCTGACATCAAACCTTTATGTGCATAAGGCACATGATAGCCACCATCTAAGTAGTTATCACAGAACACCTGCATAAAGTTTCTAGTGATCCATCATTGATCTTTGGAGTTTTGCTTTTGAAAAAGAGAATATAGTCATAACAAGATTTCACCTTCCAATTACAATCCATGGTGTATTCGCGTCTGCATATGAAACTAAGCGGGGAGTCAACTCCACCTTGGCTTAACCTCCCCACAGAAGAACCAAGCCATTCTGATACCACTGATCCATCTAACTCCTCTTCTCCCTTCCTCGATGCTGCTTTAGTCACTTTCAGGAGAACAAAAGGTCCCCAGACAGCCACTCTTAAAGGTTTGAGTCCCATTTCCTAGTTCCTCAAACAGTCAAGTGTGAAAAATTCAGATTCTCTCGATTATTAAGAGAAAAAGTGAGAGACCACAGACTCATTGCAACAACATGCCATACATTTAAAGCAAAGTTCTCTATCCCAGTCATTCTAGTAGCTTTGATAAGTGATCCACTCAAGCTATACGTCCATCCCTGCCACAAAAAGGTGAGATAACATGACTCAAAGCAGTATTCACTCACCGCATAACCAGTTTAGTTACGGTTCTAAGTCTGTTATGGAGCTTACATGATAAGGGCAGACGAAACAAGACTTTTTCCCAGTTCCAGATGCCAAGATAGAGGCATGGTGAGAGCATACATTGTGGAAAGCATGAATCTCTCCATTATCATCTCTGCACACCACAAATTCCACATCCCCAAGCCTGCACCAATGTTTTTATCTTTCTTTCAAATCATTGAACAAGATACAGAAAAGAAGAATACTGTTGCAATGATAAGTTACAAATCATAAATTAAAGAGAATAGATTAGAAGATGCAATAAACAATCTGAATGTATGTGGTTACTTGCCTCCCGCTGAAATAGTCACTACTGTCTTTAATCTGATCAGAGTATCCTGACAAAATCAACAACAAGCAATGTCAAAGTAAGGACCTTAGAGAAGCATTCAACACGCGAAAGAACTCACTACAACTAGTTTTTTTAAGTGAGTGTGAATTTTCCCTAACCTACGGCTTGCCATCCTCCATAGAAGACCCGATCGAGCTCAAAACGAAAGAATTGGGGATCAGTGTACCACGAGCTCGGCGGAGTCGAAGCTCTTTCCAACGGAATGTCCGGATCAAACTCCGTCAAGAGCTTACTGATGTCGGAAACGGCGAAGACTCTGCTCGGATAGAGAAATTTTCTCCGACCAAATTGAGGGACTGAAACGCCAAATTCTCCATGAGAACTGAAGTATCCTCCAATGGATTTAAGCGTCGGAATTCGAAATTCCGGCACCGTCGTCGTGATCGTGGCCATCATGGTCATCATCACCGGTTGATTTTTTCCATTCAGCTGAGACTAACCAGAGCTTTACTTGAATGACAAGTGGCATCTTTTCCATAATTACTATTTTAACCCCACAAATTTCGATTCGTTCAATTTCAGGCTCTGATTTATAAGCTACTCTAAAAACAATTTTTGATTAAAAGAAAAAAACTTGGCGATGCATGACTCTCTCCTTAAACAACTAATCACCTTTAATTTCCTTAATTCTCCACCAAAGTTTCTCATCCATAGAACTCTCTCCTTAATGAGTCTCTGTATTTGTGTTGCCATTATAAGCACAAGAATCACTCATTTCATCATTATCATCTTCTTCTTCCATAAACTCATACAAACAAACATACATATACATACACATATATAAACAATGATATGCGAAGATGATCATATGATGACAATGATGATGATGGGCTTTAGGAAAGCTTTACCATCATCACCCATATCACAATCACCACCACCAAAGTCACCAACATACAACAATGATGAAGAGAGACTAGAGGTTGTGAATTTGAGTGGCATGGCTTTACAATCTCTTCCAAATCCTTCCCTCAATCTGGCAAATATTTGCAAGCTTGATCTCTCCAACAATCATATCAAGGTTTAAACTTGTACATAAATTCATACATATCACATTTGTGTCTCTTCATACAGATAAACTATACGTTTCTAATGTTTTTTCTTTCCTTTGGGTTTGTCTGTGAATGATTAACAGAAAATACCAGAATCTCTAACAGCGAGATTATTGAACTTGGTAGCATTAGATATTCACTCAAACCAGATTAAAGCTCTTCCAAACTCCATTGGTTGTCTTTCTAAGCTCAAGATCCTTAATGTCTCTGGAAATTTTATCATTTCCCTCCCCAAAACTATTCAACATTGCAGGTAACCCCTCAAAGATTCACAGTCAAAACTTTCAAATCTGAACCAAACCAATTATATATGAAGATGATTGATTCCTCTGTTTTCCAGGTCACTCGAAGAATTAAATGCCAACTTCAACGAGCTGGTTAGATTACCAGACAACATAGGGTTAGAACTAATCAATCTGAGGAAGCTCTGTGTCAACTCAAACAAGCTCATTAGCTTACCAAACTCCATTGTTTACCTTACTTCCCTGCGTGTCCTTGATGCTCGTCTCAATTGCCTTATGATCCTCCCTGAGGACCTGGAGAACCTCATTAACCTGGAGATCCTCAATGTCAGTCAGAACTTTCAGTATCTTTCTTCTCTTCCATCTTCTATCGGTCTTCTTATGAACCTCCTCGAGCTGGATATCAGCTACAACAAGATTACAGTGTTGCCTGAGTCCATTGGATGCATGAGGAGGCTGAGGAAGCTGAGCGCAGAGGGAAACCCGCTCGTGTCCCCACCCATTGAGGTTGTGGAGCAGAGCTTGCATGCAGTGAGAGAGTATCTGAGCCAGAAGATGAATGGTAGAATGGTGGTCACCTCGCCAAAGAAGAAGTCATGGGGGTTCCGTAAATTGGTTAAGTATGGTACATTCAATGGCAGATCAAGGGCTTGGACCAGTGAAGAGAGAGACGGGCTCATCATGCCTGAGTACCGTCCCATTGATATCTTAACTTCAACCAGGTTTCCTGTGATGTGCTCACCTCGACGTCTCTTTTCTCCAAGAACCTATTTCAGCAGATAAATAGTAATGTACACAGTTAAAACACAATTTTGAATCTATCAACCATTTACTTAAGTTATCACCAAATGTATAAAGAGTATGTATATACACAGCATTCAGATTTCAAACTTCTTATTGTAAATCATGTATTTTTAAATTATAAATAACAGTCTCTTCTTTCATAAGCTCTATTCCCATCTCCTTCCTCGTGCTATTTATACCCAGAAATTGTTTTGACAGATATGTAAAACTTCCAAACAAAGTCTCACTCTTTTGGTTATCTAGAACTCAACAATTACATACTCTCTTATCAATCGATTAGAAGAATCAATGATCTTCAGTTTCTTTCCTCAATTTACATGCAGCTATGATGATTTTCGACCACACTCTCGAGTACGAGAGTAAATAACATTAGATAAGAGTGAATGGACATTGAATTCAGTTCCTATCTCTCAGTATCCTACTTTAGCTTGGATACTTAACTCCGAAAAGTTATGAGTCTGCAGTTTGAATAACAGAGAATGACAACTGAAACAAGATATAGAGTTTAAGAAAACTGCAGGCCTCGACAAACTCAACTTCATCGGTTGTGTTGTTATGTAATTGTCACAGAAAATTTCACATTTTATCTTTTTCACGGCAACCTTAAACGATGAGACTGACAAAACCAAAGCAACGCTGATGCAGATGTCCAAAAAACATTGTATGTATGTCAACATTTAAAGCTGAAATTCTCATTATCAAACAAGGGATACATAAGCTTGGAAAACATACAAAAAAGGACACATTTTTTTCTAATGATGGATCTTAAAACCAGAGATCCACTTACAGAGTGAAGTAAAACTGTTCTAAAATCTAATGGAGATAACCAGGGATCTTGATGCGAATGAAGAGCATACTCATGACATATGCGATCACAATGGAAGTGATTCCAGCTGTAGCATAAGATGTTTTGACACTCTTAGGTCGATTCTTATCCAATGCCAGATCAAGCATTATGATCCCGATCCCACCGAGCACGAACATGAAACCCGAAGAAAGACCTTCAATGATGTACTGCCCATTAACCCGACCCGACATGAACACGACGGGACGTACTGACCCGGTGATGGGATCCTGGGTCGAACCGATACCTGGAGGCTCCACAATCACATCGTATACGAAGCCGGAGACGACGAGGAAGTAAGTGAGTAGAATCAGCGCGAACACAGTCATCGGAGACGGGAGCGTGAACGAAGGGAGCTTGAGACGAAGACGCGGTGGCCGGAGGAAGGAGAAAGGGATGATCCGGAGAATGTGGAAGATTGGATCGATTGACGATTCAGCAGA